>SNQJ01S0002081.1:175152-192831 GCA_010110895.2 Picea sitchensis
AAGTGACATTTTGCACTTTAACCAAAGTCAAGTACAAAATAGAACATAAAGTACATAGGACAAAGGCAAATGTCTCTCCCACATGTGCTAAGGAAGGAATAACACATGGGGAACACCTCCCAAGGTACACAAATCAACATTATCAAACCTCAATCAAGACTGCTACTAGTTTTTCTTCTTTCCAACTCGTTTACGGGCTCGAGGAAATATTTCCCATAGAGTGCCAAATCTCATCTCTTAATTTGGTATTGGAAGTATTGCTCGACACTACTCCACTTGAAGAGCATATTCTATATCTCGAGCAACTCAATGAGAAGCATTGAGATGCAACCTTTTCCAATGAGGCTCACAAACAACATGTCAAGTGTCAGTATGATAAGTCTATCTTCCCTCAATTTTTCTTCGAAGTTGATATTATACTAGTCTATGACAAAGACAAATATCCTTTTGGGGAAGGAAAATTCAAACCTATGTGGTTCAGACCGTTCATTGTTAAGAAAGTTTTAAAAAATGGTGCCTATCAACTGGTTGATTTTGAGGGTAATTCTTTATCTAAGCCTATAAATGGTATCTACCTTAAGAAGTATTACACTTATATTGATCACCTGGGTGTGACTTCTTGTATATAATTTATATATTTATTTATACATTTTTATCTTTTTGTTCTATGGACGTGTAGTTTATTGTGTTTTTTTTCACTGTGGCACATGGAAAGTGAATCTGAGGTCTGTGTTGCACTTGCAGATGGTGCTATCTGACACACTCAGAGGATTTCTTCCATATCTTGGGTAATACTCATGTCCTTTGGTCAATTGATGTCTTCTCTAGGTATTTGACTGGGATAAGCAACCAATAATGTTTTCGAGTATACTGTCATAATAAAATTACTCTATGATTCTTTGTCACATGGTATTTCTCACCTCTAGTTCTATCTAAATTCTTAACTTGTTGTGTCTCAGTTAAATGGAATATACCATTTCTACGACCCCACCCTTCACCAACGATTCATTAGGGTACGTCTCTTAGAATTCTATTTTGATTATATTACTTATATGCATGTTCCTAGGATATCTAATCAACTAACTAATACATTGTCTAATCATGTATTAGATTGTCATATTTCTCACACATAAAAGTAAAAGAACACACATATAGGCACATGTAAATGCATTTGTACAAAAAGTTTTATCCATAAGGAAAAAATATGTATATATAATAATGTGTACAAAACATTATGTCATAAGTACAAAATTGGGCCATAAAGACTCAAATAGAGTCGGTATATGTCGTTGCGCTCAATCCCTCACTTACATAAGAGAGTAAAAAAAGGGTTCCCTCGACACATATGTGGTCTAATGCTAGCCATGTTCTAGGCCTATTTTCCCTAATGTAATGAACTGCAACATTCGTAAGACACCAGAACAACTAAAACCAAGTCCTAGGTACCCCTACAACATATGTTTGCATGGTTGGGGCCAGGTCCTCTATCTCTTCCATGGTAACTAGAGAAGTGAGAGTTGTAAACTTTCTCTCTACTCGTTGCAATAGTCTCTTATCCTCTCTGACTAGTGTTCCTCATGCGGTTGTTGATCCTTGTATGGATTATGGTCCGACATCCTCTCGAGCACGGCGCCTGGTATTGGAAAATTCAGTTATTCATACTGGTCCCATGTTTATATATAACAAATTACTGAATAAGTACTTTGACACTACCATAAAAAGGATAATATTTAAAAATTAAAAATAAAATATTTATAAAATAAATGTGTACATATATATCTGTGCTCCTCGCCAAGGGGCATAGGAATATTGAGATCCCTCAAGAAACTGATCCCTTCATAGGGGTAGTCATCGATCACAAGAATTTGATGGGTCCACCAGTCAAATAATTTTTCATCAAAGGCCTCCTACACTCTCCTTGCACCCATTCTAGGAAAAAAATATGCCCACAAGCATAATAATGTAAAGGAGGCAATATGTCCTCGTATTGTCTCTCGCGGGCAAAGGCTTGGAACTCTCTTGAAAAGGAAAGTGCACAAAATGATCCCAAACATGAATTTTTTGTTTGTTCTTCTACGACAGTCAGTCAATTGTTTTTGAATACATGAGAGAATTGTAGTGCTCTAGTAACAAATGGTGCAATGTAGAAACTTAGATGCACAATTCATATGTGCACATGAATACTGATGAAGTGTTGTAGATCATGTAATCCACCCAATCATGTAAATTACTATCTATAGGTTGAGGCTTGCGATCTTATGAATTTTCACCTGTGATTCTACTTTCCCAGTGCTAGCCTTGCAGTACATGAAAATATAGTATTCTATGTTGTGTGGACCTAGAGGAAATGTCCTCAACTTAATAGGTTACGCCCTCCCTCAAAGGTCGGTCAAAAATTATATATACTCAGTCATCAAAGTCAATGATTGACCCTCTAGCATTAATGCCTTTGTGTCTTTGTGCTAATACTATATCAAATGGTTCAGCAACCTGGGTTTTCCCCTCATGAATGGACACTGAAATAACTTCCACATAGCACACTACTTCAACATGGAAATGGCCCCTAGATCCTCCTATACCAAGACATCTAACTCCTCATGTGAGGTTAGTCCCTTGTTTTTATTTTATTTTTAATTTTAAAGAGATGTAGGAGGGTTGTCTTTCAGATATTCACATATGTGCGTGTGCTAAGATTTGCTTTTCCTATCTATATACATGTGTTGAGTGTGGACAACCTGCGTACATGCAAATATGACCTTTTTACTAGGGTGGGCACCCTATAAACAATTAAATAGAAAATAAATAATGAATTGAAAGGATTAGAGAGTTCATTTGTACTTACTTGGTTCCGGTTTGAATATATTTCATCCACCATAGCTCCTTGAATCCACGTTTTAAAGAAGACGGTCTTTTGTATTTTTGGTTATTTTCTAATTTGCAACGGTTAAACTGAGTTGTCTACCATTATTTATAGACCTTTTTGTCTCTGTTTTCCACGTTTTGGTCCTCTTTTTCCTATTCTTGGTTGGGTGGGTACTTGAGTTTCTTTTTCAATATATTTGGGTCGTTCTTATAATTCTTTTTTTTTGGTTTGGTGTTTTTATGAGATGAGTTACACTTACATCATCCCATGGTAATTTTGTTTTTTGAAACATACATATAGGTTAGGTTCTCATCACCTTGCATGTTCCATTTTTTTAGTTTTTCCATATTTCCATAGGACCAATCCCACCGAAGTGCGACACAGAACCTTCTATGCTTCTTTAAAAGTGTTGTAAATAGGTCGTATACCCTCCCTCTACATGGATTCCATAGGTATAACCTTTGTTGCATTTTGGTGTCCATGTTGTGAGTTTTCCATAGGATTGGGAGTCCTTTTAGTCCTTCCATGACTTTGTGTTGATGCTCCATTCTTCTTCATATTTTTTTGCTCATACCCAAGGGACTTCCCAAGAGCATGTTTTGTTATCTTTCAAGCTCACTTAAACTTTTAAAGAAACCTCTAATGAGTGCTTATTTATTATTTTCGATCTCGTTTGGATTACTTAAGAAAAGAATCCCCCCTAGAGTATTATTTAATCCCTTTTCAAATTCTCTAAAATTGAAAATATTGTCGAGTGATCTTGTTTCCCTTCAAGCTCCTCAAACTAAAATTTGAAGGAAGATCTGTCTGGATGTATTTTACCCCTTTTTTGATCCATATGGTTAATTTACGAATAAAGGTATTCCCTAGGATCTTTGGTTCTCTAGGAGAGTATTCTAAATCATAAGTGTAACTCTTTTTTGAGCATGAGGGACTCAATCTTATAAAATGGGTCATTCTCCCTGGTTTTGGCTTATCTCTTTTTCAGGACTTGGAGATTATCTATGAAAAAGGAACCTCCATGAAGTCCATAGTTAATCTCTTTTCAGAATCCATAAATATGAAAATATCATCGAGTGATCTTGTTCCTTTCACACTCATTAATTGGTCTAGAAATAATATATATTTGGTATAAGTTTAACCCTTTTTCCAGCCAATAGATTATAGAGGTGAATGGTACACCTTGGGAGACATGTCTCACCTGGAGAATTCTCCTAATTTATGTTTAATACTTTTTCGAGCCAAGGGGACTAAATTTCGAAAAAGGTTGTGAGCACATAATTAAGCTCTTTTCAGACTCCTTAAAATTGAAAAGATAGTCGAGTGATATTGTCTCTATCACAATTGTTAAAATGGTTTTGAAGAGATGTCCTTTCAGTATAAGTTGAACCCTTTTTCTAACCAAATATACTAATTACAAAAAAGGGACACTTCAAAGTCTTATTTTAGTTTTTTCCAGACTCTCTAAAATGTGACAAACCATCGATCTTACCTTCTTTGGGCTCATAAAACTTAACATGGAAGGAGTCTTGTTGTGTCATACTTAATCACATCAAATGTATCATCCTTGCATCTTTGGCTTAATGTTGGTTCCATGTTGTTATTACTAAACCTTTAAAGAATTCCTTATATGCAATCCTTGTAGCACTTTTTGTCCCTACAATATGACACCTTGAACCATAGAGGAATTTTCCCGACTGTCCTTATCCTACAGATGTCTCTTTTCATTAAGTATCAATATGTTTCATGTTCTTGGAACTATTTTGGTTTCCCATGACACTCGTTCCTCCTTTGTAACGTAGAATTCTTTTATTATTTTTCAAGCTCGTTAAAAATTTGAAAAAGACAAAAAAATCAAATATTCCAAAAAGAGGGGATGGGATATACATTCTCTCTTATCGGAAGAAATATACTCTCCCTTGGACAAAGCACATCCTTTTTTTTTATACAAGCATTGGGATATAGTATGACATTAGTAAGTTTTTCTTGTTACATAGAGATGTGTCCTCCATTTGGTCACTCTTCCAAACATATGGAGAGTTTTTGGTGCCTCTTCTATCACAGACTTATGTAAAATATATGTTTGTTGAGTCTCGTCATTTTGTCATGTTTTTTTCCAATGGAATTTTTATCCAGCCTGAGTCAGCCATTCTGCATTTGATCTCTTGAATTTTATGAGTCATCCATCCCAAGACTCTTGTCAACTTTGGATTCAAAATAAATGAAGTTATATTCCTGATGGTCAAGGTCCTCCATTATTTCCATGATGACATGTCGAAGAGCTCATAGTAGTGAGTCTTGCACTCCTATTGTACTCCTACCTAAGTTTTGAATATATTGAAGTTGTTGTTCGAGCTATGAAGTTATCATCTCCAGCCACGGGCATTGATGCTTCCTAATGATGGATATCACATTTTATTTGTATATTTTGATATGATTTTGAGATGTAGATCCATTGTTTATATTTCATGGATACTCTTTTTATATACATTCAAATTTGTCTCGTAGTCATGATTATTTTACATGACATGGATCTGTAGTGTACTTGATTGGCAACCATGCTTAGTTTATTCTAATCATGCGTATGTCAGACTTGGAGAGATTATCATTATTTTTCAAATGGCACACTCATGAACACTCGTATTGGGCTCATTCAACTCTGTGTCATCCCACTTTGTAAATATATTGTAATTTATTTTGACCGTAAACTGCTCTTCTGACCTCATACATTAGGGGACATCTATTATAGTTAAAAAATTACACATCTTTGCATCTAAGACATTATCCCATCCATTTGCATACTTTTCCAAAAATAATACTCATTCTTCCTTCTAAAAAGCCATTTTCTGGATAGTGTACGAGTCCTACTGCACTAATAACCAGCATGCACATTTGTGCTACAAGCTAGTTGTCCCAAGATTGACATCTTTCTCTGATTTTTACCCTCATATTTCCCCTCCAACCATTCTCCCTATGAAAACCTTCCTCCTGACCTTGATGGTATGTTGGTTGTGAGAATATAATGTGGGATTGATTCACTTGGAGACACGATGGAGGAGTCCAAACTTGGTTAGTAGAGCGGTCGCAAGCAGAGGTTGTAACCTTTTTATCTTGAATTTGAATAAAAAAATATTATTTTTCTCCCAAAACCCTATGTTTACATGTTCTTGTTAATTTGAAAATTTATATCTATATTTAGACTTTTAAATTGAGCATTAGAGATTGTATATGTTGTTTCATTGTATTCTTAACTCCTTGTGGGTTAGATTTGGGAGGAGATATGTGATCTAGGAGGCAACGATAAGTGGAAGAGGTCTGCACCAACTGTAAGGATTGAAAGTTCACTCATTTACCCTATATTCCCTCTTTATCTTATCACTTAGTCTAGATGGTTTTGGGGTATATTAAAGATAGATCAATCTTTTAAGGGATTTATCACTCTCCCTATTCCTTAGACCCAGTTTAGGGGGAATTTCCTCATAGTAATCGCTTCTTAAACATCATGTGAAATATGAGAGAAAGGTTGGGCAACCTCACCTTCATCAAGTGGGAGAAAAGATAGTGATGCCTAAATATGTTGTGCATTATCATAATTATTATTTATTCTTATGGACACGCCCATCCATTGCCTCTTCGGCATAAGAGGCTTGATCCTTATTTCATATTTCTTTTCTCACCTTCCTTCCAGAGGATACATCATATCCAAGGTTTCCTCGAATACTTCTTTACTTCCGAGGTCATGGAATAAAGAATCATCAATATCTTTGAAAGGGTAAAAACTCATTGTCTTCTCTTCTTGATAAATTTATTCATATGTATGTTCTTCAATCGCTTATTCATTTTCAAGTGGAAGAAATAACTATCTTATGCGATTCATCATTTCCTTAGCATACTTTTCCTTTTCCATATGTAAAAATGCCACCTTCGAGTCATAACAAGTTCTCGATGAGGTTTCATCCCATGGTTCCATAATTAAATACACTGAAAATATACCTCAATGGAGTCTCTAGGTGAGATCAAGTCTCACCAAAGGAGGGAAAGGGGAAAGAGGAAATGTGTGTTTGTTGAAAGTGGAGTCGCCAAAAGATCTTCAAGGGAAACTTATCAAGAGTGGAAAAATGGAACGTTCTTCAATGGAGTCACCAAGAAAGTTAAGGGATAGAGTGTTTAGGAGGGAATCATGAAAAAAAATCATTAGGGAATGAAGAGGATTAAAAATACTCCCCAGTAGCACTGCCAAAATGGTATTTCACAAGTTTTAGGTTGGAAAAAACCCAACCCAACCACCAATATGGAAACAACTAAGGGAAAATATACCCAATGTCACCTCGATATTGTAATAGCCCTCTACAATATGCTAATAAATTAATCATTCATTAAACACATACACAATAACAACTTTGTTTTAACATAATTTCACTGATTTTCATTTACACAATTCTTCTACATTTGCTCAATGATAAATCTAAATAACATGATGAAATAAGTAATAGGTTAACTCTAAGTTTTAGAACTTAAAACAAAATTATATAAAAAATATCAATAACAAAATACCACCGAAAAATACCTACTCCTTAGTTTGTTGAAGCTCATCAGTTGTGATGTAGTTCTGGGTGCTTCCAAGCATTTTTTTCCCGCTTCCATAGAGTGAAACAATGAAATCCTCCGAGACAACTAGGAGTCTAGCCGACTTCTTAGATCCAAGAAACCTTCTGGTTTCTTGGCCCTCCGTTCTCCTGACTCCAAGAACAGAAAAGAACATATGCTTTAAGAAGACTATCACAATAATTATATCTTCCAAGAATTTCACAACCTCTCATCATGCTCGAACCTCCAAATACCCCATTCCTCACCACTTCTCCTCCGTATTTATCAAGTTTCCATACACCCTTCCCCAAGTCTCCTCAACCACCCTCATTATTATCCATCAACCTACCTTATCTAGATTTTTGGGAAAATATTAAAATAAAACTAAAATATAAATGACTTGCATAAAACAATAATAAATAAAATGCAAAGTCTTTCTTCTCATGCTAGCTAATTAATGCAATTTGACAATTTTCCCCAAAATATACATGACAACCCATTATGCTCATTTAATTCATCATACCAACCATCAATCAAGTCAAATAAGGTATTTAATGCTTCTAGATATTGTGTATGCAATATAATTTGCATAGTCAATAAGCATTCCATCAAATAGTAAATAATCTAGTTAAATAACTAAAGTATTAATTAATTGTACTAGTGTAAATATATAGGGTATGTGTGCGTAGCTAGAGGACACATATCTCATGCATGTACTAATGATAAACAACCACTACCTCTAGTTTATAGTTCCTATATGATCACACAAATGTATATAGGACAACAAATAAAGTAATGCATCATTTAATAATCTTAGCAAACAAAATTACAATAATCCATCAATAAATCATTATCAGATTTAAAATATAAAAAGGGAATCAAAAGAGCGTTTTAAACATGCTAACAATGGAGTAAACAATAGTGGCACATATAATCCCCAATCAATATTCTCAACTAACGTCGAAGCATCCTTCCTTCCTAACCTACTTCCATCTTCCATCCTATCCTTTCCTCTGCTGGACTAATACGGAGTGTCAATGATATTGACCTAGATCCATATAGAACCCGTAATAGGAAGTGTCATACATCTTGACCAATATGCCCCAATAGGAAACTAGCAGTCATCATCACACATCTAGGGGAGCGTGACTTCACACAACCCTCCCACAACTCTAGGTTTCATAGGATAAATGCTGGTAAATACCTCCACCCCTCCTCATAGAACTAGGTTTAACACCATACATCAATCCATACTATGAAACTATTTTTCTTAAAGTCACATCATCAAAAAATCACTCTCGGCAAATTGTGCATCCTATCAAAACCACACTTATCATAGATCATAACAATATTTCAAATCATAAGAAAAACTTATAGTATACATTATCTTACTGATGTATGAAACATCTGGGTTACCTCAACAATATATTGATTTAGATAGTATGTAGTTCATCAATCTATCGGTCAACTCACTAATGCTCATATCCATGAAAATATATAACAATTTCATGAGAATCCATATTTGTGTTGACATTTACAACATAGTTTTGAACTGGTATCCACATACTTAAATTAAAACACATAACTACCAATATAATGAACATGTAATAGTAATTATTCATGTTATGTTTGTCCACATGTCCATAGACTAAAGTGATAATGTTTAATAGTCTTCTACAGATAATAGACAAATGAAATATAATTCTGTCATAATGTCATTAGGCTACTTATATTTAAATGGGCATTACATACACCCACCCTTCTGGAAACTTTGTCGTGATGTTATGGTCATTATCAATATGAGGGAAACATTCCTGACACAATTTATAAGTGTCTTCTATGATAGAATCTATGTGTTATATACTGGTCCTATTGGACCTTCACTTGATTAAAACATTTGAATCTATCAATACATTGATTGTGACTATTTTTATTTAGCAAGCATCTTACTATACTCCGACTCTATTTTATTAACACTTTTAATTAAATTAGTGAAAAGGCATGCTTCTCTTATGGATTTATTCTTCCTAAGTTCTATATTGAAGTGTAGTCTAATAGTTTGACATCCAATTAGAATTTTGTCTCATTATCGGTTCTTTAGTTAAGTAAATGTTATATCGAGTCTGATTATAATTTCATTAAGTCGTAGACACAATCCCACATAGGATATATTGATAATTATAAACAATCAGTGTTTACTTTGATTATAACTCTAGCTTGACGATACATATTCCATCGCTCATGAGGTTGGAAAATTTTTCCATGCTTAGGAACATTGACTAAGATACTACTAATTGATTGTCATTTGATGTCATCACTTCATGGTTTATTTGGTTAGTTACCTCAATCTCACTTTCCTCTCAAGTCATAAAATTTTAGATCTCGACCAAGTTAAATGTTGAGTATAGGATTCTCTTCATCATAGTCAAGGAAAATCAATCTTTCTATCAACAATTCATTATTATAAAAGTGTCTATATTTAAAGAGCACCACGTTGACACGTGAACTAGTGAACATTTTTATTCCAAGAATAAATTTACTATAAGGTTTCATTCCAAAATATTTAGTCACTTTTCCTTAAGATATTCTATTCTCACCATTGTACTTCATATGCCTCAAAATTATATCCTCTGTACCCACATTCTACTTACCAACTATGGCCTCTATATATTTTCTTGTCCATCTTTAAGAGTTCCAATTTATTTATTTTTATTTTTTATTTTTACTATGACACTTATCGCACAATATATAACACCTATCAAATAATCTATGAGAGCCATAATTGATATCTTCATATAATATAAAAACACTAAAAAAACTTAAAACTTGTTGACCTCTTTACGAAACCATTTATTTGGGATAGTGTAATTCATTGGTGCCTCACCCATTGTGACCCACATTTGTGGGTTCTTAATCATTCATAACACCCCTCTACAATATGCTAAGAAATTAATTATTCATTAAATACATACACAATAACAAATTTGTTTTAACATAATTTCATTGATTTTCATTTACACAATTCTTCTACATTTTCTCAATGATAAATCTAAATAACATCATGAAATAAGTAATAGGTTAAATCTAAGATTTAGAACTTAAAACACAAGTATATAAAAAATATAAATAACAAAATACCACCAAAAAAAACCTCCTCTTTAGTTTGTCGAAGCTCATCAGTTGTAATGTAGTTCTGGGTGCTTCCAAGCATTATTTTCCCGCTTGCCCAAAGTGAAAAAACAAAATCCTCCCAGCCAACTAGGAGCCTAGCCAACTTCTTAGCTCCAAGAAACCTTTCAGTTTTTTGGCCCTCCATGCCTATGACTCCAAGAACATAAAAGCACATATTCTTTAATAATGCTATCACAAGAATTAAATCTTCCAATAATTTCACAACCTCTCATCATGCACTAACCCCCAAATCCCCTCTTCCTCACCACTTCTCCTCCCTATTTATCATGTTTCCATACACCCTTCCCTAAGTCTCCTCAACCACCCTCATTATCATCCATCAACCTCCCTTATCTAGATTTTTGGGAAAATATTAAAATAAAACTAAAATATAAATGACTTACATAAAACAACAATAAATAAAATGTAGAGTCTTTCTTCTCATGCTAGCTAATTAATGCAACTTGACAAT
This sequence comes from Picea sitchensis, assembly GCA_010110895.2. Classification (NCBI taxonomy): domain Eukaryota; kingdom Viridiplantae; phylum Streptophyta; class Pinopsida; order Pinales; family Pinaceae; genus Picea; species Picea sitchensis. Next base: position 186,246 of record SNQJ01S0002081.1, read on the forward strand.
TTTCCCCAAAATGTACATGACAACCCATCATGATCATTTAATTCATCATACCAACCATCAATAAAGTCAAAGAAGGTATTTAATTATTCTAGATATTTTGTATGAAATATAATTTACATAGTCAATAAGCATTCAATTAGATAGTAAATATTCTAGTTTAATGACTAAAATATTAATTAATTGTACTAGTGTACATGTGCAGGGTATGTGTGCATAGCTAGAGGACACATGTCTCATGAATGTACTAATGATAAACAACCACTACCTCTAGTGTATAGTTCCTATATGATCACACCAATGTATGTAGGACAATAGATCAAGTAATGCATCATTTAATAATCTTAACAAACATAATTACAATAATTCATCAATAAATCATTATCACACTTAAAATATAAAAAGGGAATCAAAAGATGGTTTTAAAAAGGTATGAATGAAGTGAGTAAACAATAGTGCCATATATAATCCCAAATCAATATTCTCAACTAACATTGAAGCATCCTTCCTTCCTGACCTACATCCATCTTCCATCCTATCCTTTCCTTTGTTGGACTAAGATGGAGTGTCAACAATATTGACCTAAATCCATATAGAACCCGTAAGCAGAAGTGTCATGCATATTGATCAAGCTTCCCCAACAGGCAACTAGCAGTCACTATCACACATCTAGGGGAGTGTGACTTCACACAGTCCTCCAAAAATGCTAGGTTTTAGAGGATAAATGGTGGGAAATACCTCTAGACCCCTCCTCATAGAACTAGGGTTAACAACCTACATCAAGCCATGCTATGAAACTATTGTTCTTAGAGTCACATAATCAAACAATCACTCTGGGTAGGATGTGCATCCTGTCAAAACCACACTTACCACAGATCATAGCAATATTTGAAATCATAAGCAAAACTTATAATATACATTATCTTACAAATGTATGCAACATCCGGGTTACGTCAACAATATAGTCATTTAGATCGAATCTAGTTCATCAACCTATAGGTCATCTCACTAATTCTCATATCCATGCAAATATATAACAATTTCATGAGAATGCATATTTGTATTGACATTTACAACACAGTTTTGAACTTGTATCCACATAATTAAATTAAGTCACATAACTATGAATATAATGAACATATAATAGTAATTATTCATCGTATGTTAGTCCACATGTCCATAGATTAAACTTCTAATGTTCAGTAGTCTTCTACAAAGAATAAACAAATGAAATACAATTCGGTCATGATGTCATTAGGATACTTATGTTTAAATGGACATTACATTTACCCACCCTTCGGGAAACTTCATCCTGAATTTATGGTCATTATCAATATGAGGGAAACATTATTGACACAATTTATAACTGTCTTCTATGATAGAAACTCTATGCTATACAGGTCCTATTGGACCTTCGCTTGATTAAAACATGTTGAATCTGTCAATGCATTGATTGGGACTACCCCTATTTAGCAAGTACCTTACTATACCCTCACTCTATTTTATTAACACTTTTAATTAAATTAGTGAAAAGGCATGCTTCTCTTATAGATTTATTCTTCCTAAGTTATATTTTAAAGTATAGTCTAATAGTTTGACATCCAATTAGAATATTATCTCATTATTGGTTCTTTAGTTAAGTAAATGTTATATTGAGGCTGATTATAATTTCATTAAGTCATAGAGACAATCCCACATAGGATATATTGATAATTATAAATAATCAGTGTTTACTTTGATTATCACTCTAGATTGAAAATACATATGCCATCACTCATGAGGTTGGAAAAAAATTCCATGCTTAGGAACATTGACTAAGATACTACTAATTGATTGTCATTTGATGTCATCACTTGATCTAAAAATGAAGAAGACTTGAAATACTTGAAATTATTGCAATATAAATGTTATGTGTTTAAAGCAAATGGATCAGTTTGCAACACATAAATTAATGGATTGCTTATGCAAATTACACATAAACAACAGCATAATCAATGAACATAAGCACATAAACACAACAATTGATAAAGGAGTTCACCCCTCTCTTGGGCTACATCTCCTGCTCTAGCTTCCAATGGATCATTATTATTAATTTCTCAAAAATTCTCAAAAAAATGTATTACAATGCTCAAACTGACAAACTGACTGCTCCAATGGCTTCAGAGTGTCCAAAAACCCCTGTCTGGGCTCTTTCGACACCTCAATCAGTCGAAAAACGAAGAAGTTAGGCCTCCTAGAAGTCTCCCCCTTCAAGCTTGATGTCTCTGCATCTACAAATTGCACCCTTCTTGAGTGAACCTAGCACACAACCAATAAATAGCGTGAAAACCCAACACCAGGTGCAACCGCGCCAACGGTGCAAACCATAGGACGGTTAAGAGCGCCAGCCCCTAACCGCCTAGCACCGGGCACATGGAGGTCATATGAACTTGTGCATTTGTGAAAAGCGCTAACGACCAAACCCTTTGAAAACTGCCCGGGCACGTTTCCATATAGCCAAAGGTCACATTACATACAATAGAAACTGGGCTTATATATATAAGTGCCACACCATTCCATGGTGGTCAGAGCTATAACCGTTACAACTCCCATGCGGTGTATTTATATGTGGTCACATGTTATATCAATATGACTGTGGGTCAGGGCTAAGCCTCGGCCCGACCCCCCGTCGTATATTACATAGTTTTGAATTCAAATATAATCAAACACATATACATAACAAGGCACATATGGTGTTCCATTGGTCAGACGGTCTTTGCAAAGGCACTATGTGGTGGGGGAGGTCCGGGGCTCGAACCCCATGGACTCCAATAATTTTACATAACGACCCATAAACCAATAAAGGGGTGCCACGTGGCAGCCCATGATTGGGCCAAGTTTCACCTTACCATTAACCAATGAAATGCCACATGTCGCAGTCTGATTCAAACATGCCTGTCAATCATCATATGCCACTTTACTCCTGCCATGTCAGCGTATGGTCGTACATCCCTGCCACGTCAGCCTATACGGACTGTACGGACTATACAGTCAACATCATTTTTTTTGCCTGTTTGACTTTATGAACAAATTGCAATATCTCTTGCTCCCGACGTCTGTTTGAGATGAAACGAGTTGCATTGGGTTTGCAACGATGAGGTCTACACTCTCGTCCGGTTTGAAGAGATTCCAGGCACTTTGAATTTTTGAGCAAAAATTGATCCCCTGATCACACCTCCCCATTGGGAAGCTTTTGGACCTCCAAAAGACTATTTTTAGTCTATGTGAAGGTGAGGGTAAATTTCCCTCACCCTTCCAATGTCAATCCACTTGGCGTTTCTTAGATTCGTCCCTTTAAGACCAACTTGAAGATACTCCAAATCTCCTTGTTTTGAAGTTCGCATTCTCCTTTCAAGGATAGTGTCTTCTTGCAGTTCTGTTAGATACTCTGGAGAAAAATCATCTATGGAAGGAATCTGAACATGCTCTCCTCTATCATCGATCAATGGAGGCTCATACAACATCAAATTCTCAACATTAACAAATGCATACATCTGCATATAAGGAGGAAAATCTAAATGAAAAGCATTGTTACCAATCTTGTCAATAATCTTGAAAGGACCATATCGAATCAGTTTTAACTTTTTACCTTCTCCTTTAAGCCTCTCCTTGCTGATGTAAAGCCAAAATTCATCTCCAACTTGGAAACTGTGATCAACACGATGCTTGTCATGTCTCGTCTTGTACTTGGCCTAACTCTTTTCCAACTGCTCTTGCACCACTTGATGTATCGACTGAATTTGTTCAATGAACTTCTCTACCCTATCAATGTCATATTGACCATCGACAAAAATATATTTCCCAAAGATAAAATCTAAAGGAGACTTGGGAAAATAGCCAAAACATGTTTCAAATGGCGACGTTTGAGTCAAAGAGTGCTTAGCTCGATTGTACACATGCTGAATGTAGTGTAAATGTTCATCCCAAAGTTTAGGATGCTTGCTGCAATAAGCACGAAGAAGATGCACCACTGTACGATTTACTACCCTTGTCTGACCATCTGTTTGCGGATGAAAAGATGTGCTCTTTTTAAGTTTGGTGTCCATGAGTTCCCATAAACTCGACCAAAAACTTCCAACAAATCGAGAATCCTGATCAGAAATAAAGGACTTAGGCAATCCAAAATGCACCCAAACATTTTGAAAGAACAACTGTGTCGTTTTTCTGCTGTAACCTGCTTAGTACAAGGCATCAAAATACACATTTTTCTAAATCGATCAACCACAACATAAATATAATCATGACCTCGTCTCGACATAGGTAAACCACTAACAAAATCCATGGAAATACTTTCCCGAGGTCGAGAAGGAACTGGAAGTGGAGTATACAAACCCAACTTTCGATTGCTAGGTTTACTTGTGGCACACAACGAACATCCTCGAACATATCACGAAACACTTTCATTCATTTTAGGCCAGTAGAAGTATCTTTGCAAATTAGCCACTGTCTTGCCTACACCAAAATGACCAGCAATAAGAGAAGAATGTGCTTCTCTTATAATGTTGATTCTTTCCCCCTGTGGAATACACAACTTGCCAATATGATATAAGAGATTATTATGCATATGATAATCCAATTCTTCAACATGGTTAGAGTGGCCCAAAACTTCATACACTTATTTAAAGTCAACATCTAAAGCATATTGCTCCACATAACTTTCATGCATTATAGGACTCTGCTTAAGAATAACTTAAGCACTAATAATAGGCCTTGAAATCATATCAACGACTTTGTTAAAAATTCCCTTCTTATACCTGATAACCAAATGAAACTGTTGAAGAAAACCCATCCATCTGAAGTTCCTAGCTTGTTGTAGCTTTGTCTTTGATTATAAGTATTGCAGAGGTTGATGATCGGTGTGAATAATGGTTTCTTTTCCCAACAAATAATGCTTCCATTTTTTAACACTTTGAACCAATGCATACAATTCTTTATCATAAGTAGTATAATTAATCATGGCACCATTAAACGTCTCACAATGAAAACAAATTGGCTTACCATACTGAAGCAAAACTGCTCCCATTGCATAATTACTTGCATCTGTCTAGATTTCAAAAGGTTGTCTTAAATTTGGAAGTGCAAGAACTGGCACTAAACTGATCTTTTCTTTCAAAGTATCATAAGCCTGATGTTGCTTTCCTCCCCATTGAAAAACTTGCTTGACACTTGTCACAATATGTAATGGAGCTGCAATGGATGAAAAGTTAGCAATAAACTTCCTCCAATATTGGGTGGCTCCCAAAAAAATTCTTACCTTTGTCACATTGCTGGGTCTGGACCATTCCAAAATGACTTTAACTTTGGAGGGATCAATTTTTAATTCACCTCCACCAACAATATGGCCTAAGTAAATAAGTGAAGTTTTGCCAAATTCACATTTGGACAACTTCAAAAACAACTATTCTTTCCTCAAAACATCAAAAGCTTGTTTCACATGTGTAATTGGCTCTTCATGAGATTTTCTAAAGATCAAAATATAATCTAAGTAGACAATAACATAATCATCTAGAAAAGGCCTTAAGACATTGTTCATAACTCTCATGAAAGTAGTAGGTGCATTGCAAAGTCCAAAAGGCATTACCATCCATTCAAACAAACCTTGCTTAGTCTTAAAATTTGTCTTCCATGTGTCTCCCTCAGCAATCGTCATATGATGATATCCACTCCTTAAATCTAACTAAGTGAAATATTTGCCATCTTTTAATTGATCAAGAAAATAACCAATTCTAGCAAGAGGATAACGATTCTTAAGTGTAATTTTGTTCAAAGCCTTGAAATCAACACACATACGCCATGTACCATCTTTATTTGGAACTAACACTATTGGATATCCACATGGCAAAGAACTTGGTACAATAAACCCTTTATCTAGCAACTCCTGAATAGTTTTTTTAATCTCAGCATTTTCCATAACTGACATTCTATACATACCAATGTTTGGAAGTGGACAATCTTGTTGTAACTGAATCTCATGTTGGATTCCTCTTTTTTGAGGTAACCCTTCAGGTTCTTTAAACATGTCATCATATTGATTAACAAGTTCAAATAGATCGGATTTTAACTTTGTATCACAACCTTGAAATGCTTCATTCTCAACATCATTTTTAGGTTTGATCATTAAGAGAACAAAATTCTTACTAACATTAACTAACCTCTTCATTTGTCCTGCGTTTATAATTGATAAATTCATCTTCTTAGTGTGGGATCTAACAATGTACTGAACCCCATATTTAAACAAATTATACTTATTCTCTTGACGATATAAAATAGATTTCCTATCATACAAATACGGGCTTCCCAACACAATACCACAAATATCCAACGGAATAACATCAAGCTCTACCTCATCAACAAAATTTGCAATGATAGCAAACCTAAGTTTACACCTTCTTGTTACTTGTAACTTAGCATTATCACATATCCAACCAAGAGGGTATGGCTTAGGATGTGGACTTGTTTCTAACTTAAGTTTCTTAACAGTCTCTTCAGAAATAAGGTTTGCTTGAGATCCAGTATCAAATAACGTGTCTATCTTAGTATGCTTTGAAAC
>SNQJ01S0002081.1:204145-245343 GCA_010110895.2 Picea sitchensis
GCTCATAGCTCATCCTATCATCCTCAATCTGATGGAAAAACTGAGATAGTGAACAAATGTCTAGAAGGCTACCTTCATTTCTTTGTCTCTGATAAACAAACACAATGGTTCAAATGGTTACCCTTGGCAGAATGGTGGTATAACACTTCCTTTCGTACTACAACAAAAATGACACCATTTATGGCACTCTATTGATACCACCCTCCTTCCATCACTTCTTTTCTAAAAGAAAAATCTAAGGTTCAAGAAGTGGAATATCACATCGAACATCAACAACAAGTTCTCCAAATCTTAAAGTACAACCTGACCATGGCATAGAATCACATGAAACAACAAGCAAATCAACATTGTAGTGAAAGAAGTTTTGAAGTAGGGGATTGAGTGTTTTTAAGAATACAACCATACAAACAGATGTCCCTCGAGCAAGACAAGAAGGATAATAAATTATCACCAAAGTACTAGGCCCTTATAAGGTGCTCCAAAAGATTGGCACTATGGCATACAAATTGGAGTTTCTTGCATCTTCACGAGTACACCCAACTTTCATGTTTCATGCTTAAAGAAGGTTATAGGTGACAAGATCCCAGTTCAAACTATATTTCCATAACTTGACGAGGAAGGAAGAATCATATTGGATTCTGAATCCATCACTGACATAAGAATTCTCCAGCAGAGGAATAGATCCATTTCAGAGTATCTCATTAAATGGAGGAAACTACCCACTGAAGATTCCACTTGGGAAGATGAGTATTGTATGTAGAAATATCTAGAGTTACTCAAACATTGCAGAAAACACTTGTCTCAAGGGGAGGGGCATGTTAATCTCTAATATTGGCTCATTACCCCTTAATTGGGGCATATTACATTAGGAATGTTATTTTATTTATGTTGGATTTATTCCATTAGTTGTAATTATACCTCCTAGAATCCTATATATACCAAGGATACATTTTCATTTGGAATCATCTTGTACTTGAACATTTGTGTGGGTTAAAAGGAGGTTGCCCCCTTGAAGAGGCTTATTATTTGAAATTCTCTCTTTTTCAATGTGTTGAGTACTTATTTTGAGGTTTTTCTATGCTTTATTGATATTTGGTTCTTAATAGAACAACCTTAATCTGTCCCCTTTACACAAATAATTTTAAACAATTCACTTAAATTTACTTTTACACAAAAATAAATCCTAACTTAAGGTGGCATCACCCCTTGAGAGGACGTTTTGACACTACGAGCAAGTCGTTGATGTTGGAGGAGTCCAGTTAGGATTCCCAAAGCCACTTGTAAATAATCCGAGTCATTTCCTCATGGTCAAAGGATCATTTTCATTAAAACATACTTTTGTCAATGAATAACAACGTCACCACAAAACCCTAGCCCTCCTAGATGACATCATGCCTCCAAAGGTGACGTTTTACCTATCCTAGGAAAAACTTTTGGCATGTGAGGGATAGGTTATTTCATCCAAAATTTATTCTAGGCCTCCGAATTTATTTTTCTCTCATATGGAATGCGGACCCTTGGCATCCACCTGTGGGTGTCAAGTACCATGGAATCTTAGGATAGGCTTGTTCCTCCAAAACTTTCCACCAGCTAGGTCCTCTAAAAACAAATAAGCACATGGGAGGTTTGACGATGTGTCCTATTGGGTAGATCTTTCCCTAGGTCAAGGAGTGTTTCCAAGAGATTCCTCTACAATCCATATAAAGTTGATGAAGTGGTTAACGATCAAGATTCAATGGGAATGGGGTTCATGACATACAAGGGGTTGTAGTGTCTCACTCATGGGTGCCTTTGTAGATGGTGTGTGGCACCTTTGCTTGTAATGCAATTTTTTCAAAGCCCATTATTTTTTCATTATTTGCTTCTTTCATGTTTTAAGGATTAGTTCAAGGTCATTGTCCTAGCGTGGTGTCTAGATAATGACAATCTCACTCACGTATAATTTTGTAGAAATGAGAAGGTTGGCACCTGATGAGACCCCCTTTCACCATGGCTTGGTGGCCAGATGATGGTAATGTGATACTTCTAAGTACCCATGATTATGATATTCCATCTCATGATGAGACCTCATATCCTTCAACAAACCCCCTAAGAATTCTATTAATCTTGTGGGTCCCCCTTTTCTTACATAGAAGTGTTTCATTTCTTTATTGGGGGATCCCTCGGTGAATAATTTGGAAGGTTTATACATAGGATTTTATCTTTTACCCAAAAACAATATCTTTGGGCCTTAGTCCCTTCTTCCCATAGAATGACGAACAACCCCTTCTTGGGTAAATACACCCTAAAATCCCAAGAGATAAGGAAACATGGTGGGTTTAAGTGATGAAAATTGGTAAGTATGGTCATGAACAAAACATTGGCTCTTCAAGGGAGTTCCTAGTAGCAAACACATTCCTAAGGATGACAAATTACTAGGGTACAATGTCAACCACCAAGGTGAAATAGTGAAAAAGTTATTATGTCCAAGAATATGTCATGAAATCTAAAGAGTTCTAATATACAACATACTCAAATGCCTCAAATGCTTAAATGACACTTTCCATAATACCTGACCTGTACCTCATGGATCAAGGCCCATTTCCTCTCGGAAGCTAGGTGGTGTGGTGGATTACATTTGAGAATATATGACCTCTGTGGTGGTGAGAAGGGTCTCCATCTATGAAATTTGATATTGTTGGTCATGTAGGATTTCGACACTCCATATATGCAACCTAGGGCCTAGAGACATAATCTCCTTAGTAATCCCACAAAATGGGGATAATAAGGCCCATGGTATTATTGAGTTGGACATAGCCATGGAAGATGAGTATCATTCCTTATTGAAATATATCACTTGGGACTTGGTCCCTATTCCAAAAGGTAGAAGGGATTTTCATGAGGTCCATGGTATTGTATATTGGGGCATAGCCATGGAAGATGAGAATCATTCCTTGTTGAAAATAGTTCTTGGTACTTGGTAACTCTTCCAAATGGTACAAAATTTGTTGAACATAAGTGTGTATATTGAACCAAGTATACAACATTGTAGACAAGTATAAGACTATATTGGTTGCTAAATTTTTTTCTTAGGTTGATGAAATTGAATATTTTAAAACCTTTTCACCTATGGATAAAATGAATTATATTCTACATTTTCTCTCTCTATATGCATATCATAAGTGGATATAACACCAAATGGATGCATTTTTTTTCATATTGTCTACAAAGTTAAAAAATACTTTTATCATCTCAAACAAGATCTTAGACATTGGTAGGAGAAGATGGATTCTTTCTCTCTAGTATTTTCACATTGTCTCTCTCATTCAAATGTCTATATTTTGTGGAAAGGTGATGAAATTATCCTCCTTGTTGTCTATGTGGATGACCTCATTCCCAATCTGATTTCACCTACCTTGATTGATCATGTGAAGTCCACTCTTCATCAATAGTTCGACATGATAAAATTAGGGCTCTTTCACTACTTTCTTGGATTATAGAACACTCAATCTACATATGGGATATGTATCTATCATCCCATGTGTTCCTTGGATATCTTAATCATATTACACATGTTCAGTCTACATCCACACTATTTTTGTCAAGGTTCAAGTTGTGAACAAAGTGTTTAACACTACCTATATCAACAACTTGAATACTATTGTACTTGACTTATAATCATCCTAATTTCTCCTATGTAGTTTGGTTGGTTTCCTAGTTCATGCAGGAAGAGGAGCTTCTTTGGAAAGATACAAAGATCATTCTTCACTACATTAAAGGGACACACATGCAAATTTCATTCACAAAGTACTGAGGTTTTCTTAATGCTAGAACCAAGTCTCTCTAGATTTCACATATTTTGTAGTAGGAGCATCCTACAGTAATTTCGAGCAATAACTAGAGTTCTCTCCATATTTATAGTGATCCAATAGAGTATCAACACATCAAGCATATATAAAACCACTTTCATTACATCTCACAGTTGATTCATGAAATGATTAATGATTTGCAGTATTATTTCACTAAGTTTCATATTAGTGACATCTTCTCTAAACCCTTTATAGAGACTCGACATGTTCAAATTATTACCTTGATTGGGGTCAAGGGGGTCTTCCTTTTGGGGAGATAGTTTGATTCCTCCTTCCTCTCTTTTTTTTTTGTCTATCAAATATCAGGAATGAAAAAGGATATATATTATTCATTTTTATTTTTATTTTATAATTTTACCCTCCTCCTAGTCCCTTTTAATAGACTCTTGGTAATATCCTGTCGATTCCAACCATGTCACTTCTTCACCCAGTACTCCACTACAATTAATAATTCTCACTATAAAATAATAATAAAAGGGGATCCAAACCTAATAAAAGTAGGACATGAAATCCAATGATATCACTCCACCCACTACTCCACTACAATTAACAATCCTCTGTATAAAATAATGATAAAAGGGGATCACATGGGGCATGCCCTATCACCATTGATTTTGAAATGTCACAATAAACTCTAATATACAAGACAAAAATATCTACAACACCGAACTCTCCATATGCACAAATTAACTCTAATATACAAGACAAAAAGATCTAGAGCACCCAACTCTCCATATGCACAAATTCACAAATCTCACTCAAATTTATTAAATGAAATGTACATTCATTGGATCCTATTTCATTGAATGAAATGGTATTAATTTCAGAAAAGGAAAAAAATAATATAAAGTACCTATATTAGATGCTATTTCACGAAAAACACAAAATAACATAATAATATAAAGGTTTTATGATTAAATACGAAATTAAAACTGAAAATTCCATATGCACAAATTTACAAATCTCAAGAAAAGCATATGTTCATTGGATCCTATTTCATACAATGAAATGGACCTACATTGGATGCGATATCAGAAAAAGCACAAAATAATATAAAGCGTTTATGAAATCATAAATGAAAAAAGCAAGAACGCTTCAACCAAAGACACCTTTGAAAATCTTGGATAAAGTCAACCGTTGAGTTATTTCATAGGATCCTATTTTAGAAAAAGAACATAATAATATAAAGCTTTTATGATTAATTTCGAAATCAAAACTGAAAACGTAAGAAAGATTCAGCCATAGACACCTATGAAGCTTGGATAAATTGAACCGTTGATTTATTTCATAGTTATTTTAAGGGAGGAAAAAACAATTTGTCTCATCTGCAACCGATACATGGATGGAGAGAGAGGAGGGAAAAGCGAGAAATTATCTATGCATTGAAGGGAGGAGATATATGTATCTCAAATCTGATCTAGTTTCAACATTTTCCTCCTCTATTTGCTCTCGTCTGTGTGGTTTGGCGTCTATGTGTAGTTGGGTCTGAGTCTATATGTTTAATTCTAGGTCGAGTCATGTCAGTGTGGGATAGAGAAGATTGGACTGAATTGGATCACCCACTATAGCAAAGAACTTTAATTGAAGGACGGTTGAACGATACATTTTATTATTATTTTATCTCTTCTCAGAAGTGATATTTTTTTGCGTAGATATATTTAACAGTCTTAATATCTTGTTTCTTATTTCAAATATCATGCATATCCTTTAATTTTATCAATTTGACTAAAACTATTTCAGGTTTAGCTCTACTTTGTTTGGATGGAAGACAAACCTTCGATATGAACTGAGCCTTTTCAAACCCTATTTATTGAATGAATTCGAGCAATTCAAAAACCTCTTTATTCATTTTTCATTCTTAATGGATTATTTTTTACCACAAATATCATGCAAAACCTTCTGGTTTATCTCAAATCTTAATTTTGTTGAAAATATATTAGGTTTGGCTCTGTTCGGATGCGAACTTCCTTTGGTGGAAGAGATTGATGGAGGATTATAGCCATTCAAAACCATCCATGAACAAATTTGAGCTACAGGTTTGTATGGCCCTCGTTTCTCTTACCTTCTCTCAATATTTTAGCAGTCATGCCATGGCTCTGGCAATAGCTCCACATTACAGGGATGTTTGGTCCTAGGTTCTCTTACCTTCTCTGTCAATATTTTAACTGTGATACCATTTCTCTGTTATTAAGTTCTCATTAACAATAGCTTAAAACCCACTTATTTAGTAGTTATTATGTTTGCAATTCTCATTAATTTAACCCGGCCACCTTCTTTTGATCTGTATGTTTAATAGTTAACCTCCGTGCATTATCTCTCTTTAGTTTAACGGAACTTTCGTTGATTTCTACATAGTTTGACATGCCTCTGCCTCTATACTAGTTTTATCAACTGATCTTTGCTTATTGAATTTAGGGTGTTTTATTATTTTAACAAGAGAAGGTTATATAAATCTAGATATTTCATTTTTATATTAAATATTACTTATGAAACATTTCTTTAATGCTACATGTATTATCTAACTAGACCAACTTATGTGGTTGCGCTAATGAATCACATGCTAAATGATTTAGGTTTTTTAATTTTTTTAATTTACTAAGTAAAATAATCCAACAACTAGTAATCTGAACATCAAATTTTATGGCTATTATGTCTCACGTGTAACATTGTGATTTCGGATCAAATGTTTCCTAAAAACGAGTCGTTTTTTCAACATGTTTCTTCATTTTATTTACAAGAAAATATTTAGATACAGATAGTTATTCTATATTATAAGAAAATAAGAAATTTTGATATTCTATACTCAGCCATCCCTTTCTATTGTAATCTCCGGTGCTCGGGCGAAATTTTTTATATGCAGTTGATCAGGTCATTAATCACTGAACGATACAATAATAAGGAAGAAAAAGCAATGAATCAATGGGGATGGAAGTAGAGGCATCCACCACGCCCGATAACAGACAAACATAAGCATTTCTCCATTGCAATGCTTCTCAGAGACGCACAACGAAGGGTGGTTCTTGCGACATCCTTTCTATACTCCACCATTCTTTCTATGGTAATTCCCCATGCCCTCATGAAAACTTTTTTTTTAGTTGATTATTTTATTAATCTCTTGAGGATATAATGATAGAAAAAAAAAACATTGAATCCATCATATTCTTTGGCGTTTCTTTTGCATTCGTCAAAAAAAAAAAAACCATTGAATCCATCATATTCTTTGACGTTCCTTTTGAATACAGCAGGATTTGGCAATGCAGATGTACGTAGAGGCATCCAATACAGTTGAGCAACAACTAAGGCATCGTCTCTACAACCAAATCCCTTCCAACATATCATATGTATCATACACATCATGAATTTATCATACACATCATCATCATCATTTGTATCACTTAAAAAAAAGCCTATAAACTAACTTAACCCTATTTTCAAACCTTATTATAAACTATCATATATATCATACACATCATGAATTTATCATACATCATCATCATCTGTATCACTTTAAAAAAAGCCTATAAACTGAACCCTATTTTCAAACCTTATTATAAACTGAACCCTATTTTCAATATTAGTGCCTATCCGTTGAAACCTTATTTCTAATTGAGGAATTCCTACAAACATAATTACAGTCATGGTCCTTAGTTTAATTCCTTATAACATGCTATTATTTAATTTCTTTCATGGACATTTCTGGCCATTTTATTTCTAATCGGGGAATTCCTATAAACATAATTACAGTCAGGGTCCTTAGTTTAATTCCTTATAACATGCTATTATTTAATTTCTTTCATGGACATTTCTTGCCATTTTATAAATGTTATTGATTTTATTTTTTTAATTTAAAAAAGCTGATTTTCATTGCACAATAAAACACCAATTAACTGTATACATATCAATCAACATTAATTTATGTACAATTTATTATTTTTTATTTAATTTATGTACAATTATGAGTTTTTATTTAGTTTTAATTGAATAAACTAAAAAATTAAAAAATTAATGTTTAATGATGTAATGTATATTATGTTTTAATATATATATTTATAGTTTTTACAATTAATTAATAAACTGAAAAATTATAAAAATAATATTTAATGATGTGATGTATGTTATGTTTTAACTTAAAGACTTATAAGTAAAAAATCTTTTAATGTATAGAATTTGTTTTTTAAAATATTTTTATAAAATTACTTAACTATATTAATTGTTTTCTTATGTACACTTTTCTCTCCACAATGTTCATCTATAATTTAGTATATGTTTAATATTTTATTATGTTAAGTATATTATGTTTTGATTTAAATAGTTATAAGTAAAATTTTGATGTGTAAAAAATTGCATTCTCTATAGTTTTTTTTTGATCAAATTCATTATTTATGTTAGTTATTTTTAGGTAATTATTTTTTGAGTGGAATGTGTATTTATAATAATTTTTATTATATGTTTGTTGTATTGTTTTTCATTTTTTGTTAAAAGTTTGTATTGTAAATGAAATAATGAATTTGTGTTTTCATATTTTATATTAAAAACTGAATTTAAATATATAGGTAGAATTTGTTACATTAGGATTTGTTTAAAGAATTATTGTTATTTTAAGCCAATACTATGTGAGTCTAGTCTTAGGATTTAGGATTATCATTAATATTTATAGGCTTAAATTTAGGGTAGGGTAGGGTAATCGATGTCAACTTTGTTAGATTAATTTTATATTAGTTTATGTACGATAAGGTAGAGAAAAGTACATAGGCTACGTTAGACTAGGCTCTAGGGTAGGGTAGGGTAGAGAAGAATAGGTTAGTCTATGGTAATAAAGGCTAGGATAGGTTATGTTAAGGTAGGTTATTATAGGCCAGGATAAATTAGTATAAGGGTAGGTTAGGATAGGTTAGCACATGATAGCATGGTAAAGTATGGTAGTGTAGGTTGGGCAAAGGTTGTCTAAGTTAGGCTATACGATAGGTTAGAGTAGGTCAAAGTAGGTTATGTTGGTAGGATATACTAGGGTAGGGTAAGGTAGTTTAGGGAAGGTTAGGTTAGGCAAGGATATGATAGAGTAGGTTAAGGTAAGGTATGATAGGCTAGGCTAGGATATTGTAAGTTAATATAGGTTCGACTAGGATAAGCTACACTAGTGTAGGGTAGTGTAGGATTTGGTAGGGAAGGATACAATAGGGTAGGTAAGCTAAGGGAGGTTAGAGTATGGTAGGGTAGGGTAGGTTCGGTTAGGTTAAATTTGACAAAGCTAGGCTACGATATGGTACATTAGAGTATGTTAAGTTAGAGTATCCTAGGATAGGTTCAAGTAGGTGAGGCCATGCCAGAGTAATATATGTTAGGTTGAGGTATTTTAAGCTAATATAGTGTAGGATATAGTAGGCTAAGGTAGAATAGGCTAGGCTAGCATAGGCTAAGGTAGGTATGTTATTCAAGGAGAGGCTATGCTAGGATAATATAGGCTAAGGTAGATATCATAGGTTAGGTTATGGTAGGGTATGATAGAAAAGACTAAGATACAATAAAGTAGGTTAGGTAGGGTAGTGATAGAATAGGGTAATATAGGGTAGAGTAGGATATGGTAGCATATGCTAGGCCACTATAAGGTAGGCTAAGGTAGGATATGATAGGATTGGTAAGGGTAGGTTAATATATGCTAGGTTAATCTCTTATGGTATGCTAGGCTAAGCCAAGGTAGGTTAAATTAGTTTAAGGTAATTTATGCTAGGATATGATAGGATTTGATAAGTTAAGGTAGGGTAGGATAGAAAAGTTATGAATAGGATGGTATAGCTTAGAATACATTATGTTAGGATAGGTTAGTCAAGGATAGGTTAGGCTAGGATAGGATAGGTTATTCTAGATTACACCAGGTTAGTGTACACTAGTACAAGATAGGACATGATTTGAAAGGTTAGGGTAAGTTAGTCTATGATAGAGTAGGCTAGGTTAGCTTAGGATAGGTCAGGTTACTCTAGTTTAGGGAAGGGTTGGTTAAGTAGTCTAGGTTATGCTAGGATAGGCTAGGTTAGTGTAGGGTAGTTTAGCCTATGTTACTCTAGGAAAAGTTAACTCTAGCTAGGATAGCTTGTGTTTTGCTAAGATAGGCGAGTATAGGATAGGATATGATAGGGTAGGGTAGGACATGTTAGTTTAATGTAGTGTAATTTAAACCAGGGAAAGTTATATTAGGGGTCTAAGTTATTTGGTTAGGTAAGGCTAGGATAAACAAGACCAATTTAGCTTATGTTAGGGTCGAATAGGCTAATATACGGTATAATAAGCTAAGTTAGGCTAGTTTAGGTTTAGTCACGATAAGATATGATAGGAATGAGGAAGGGTAAGGTAGTTTATGCTCTGTTAGGATAAGACATGGTAGGTTACAACAAGTGCATTTGGTTAGACTAGTCTTGGTTAGCTTAAGGTAAACCACGTTAGGATAAGGTAGGTTATAATATTATATGTTAGGATAAGGTAGTGTATCCTAGGCTAGGTTAGGATACATTAGGGTAGGCTTGGTTTATATAGTTAGGTTTAAGATAAGCTAGGATAGGCTATGGCATGTTATGCTAGGTTTACTTAGGATAGGCTTGACTAGGTTAAGTCATGCTAAGTTAGGGATAAGATTTGTTAAGGTAGTTTAGGATAATTCAGGTTAGGTTATTCTAGGATAGTCTATCATAGGGTAGGTTGGGACATGCTAGGATAGGATAGGATAAATTTGGGTGGGTTAGGATAGGTTAGGCTAGGTTTGGGTAGGCTAGGATAGCTTAGGTTGGGGTCATTGTGGGGTAAGCTAAAGTAGGGTAGGTTGTGATATGTTATGTTAGTGTCTACTAAGGTGAGTAATATAGGGTAGTTTATGATAGCATAACATTAGCCTAGGGTATGGTAGATGAGGTTATGTAGGTTAGGGTCACAATTATAAGTCTCTTCCTAATGTTGAACTTAAGGATTGATCCTCAACTTTATCCTTGGTCTTGAGATCAATTATTGTATCTATATCTAAGGAATGGATATATTTCAACTTAGAAAATAAATTCATGAATTACATGTGTAGATGGAACAAAATCATGATTGAAAAGGAAAAAATATTAAAATATTTATTGAAAAATAGAAGAAAAACATTCTACATCATAAAATAAACTTCTAAGTATCATACATAATATACAATTCCATGATCAAGTATATCATAGATGTAAAAAATATACAAGTTTAAATAAGCCTTGGTATTATCTCAATGTCACTAGTAAAGGAACAATATGCACTATATGATAATAATAATGAGATTACGGACATGCTCACAATAATAGAAGAATATTAAAAAGAAGACTTTGTCATGGAGTAATAAAGTAAGGAGGTAGAGGTTTCCTACATCAATATAAATGTATGGTATTTAGTAAAGGAACAATATGCAGTATATGATAATAATAATGAGTTTATGGACATGCTCACAATAATGGAAGAATATAAAAAAGAGGAGTTTGTCTTGGTGGAATAAAGTAAGAAGGTCAAGGTCTCCAAAATCAATATAAATGTATAGTATTTAGAGAGTAATTTGAAAATTGAATGCTCCATAAATTAATACAATTCTTTATAAACATATGAGCTCATATCTATACTCACTAGTTAACACCCATATGGTCTCATAATTGTATGATTTGGTGAACCTCTCCTCTATATCCTTAAATTTTTGGTCCTTTCACTTGAATCAAGTAACAAAAATATGGAGACAATACATTTGAGTATTTCTATTTTAAAAAATTTCCTTTCAATTGGGTTATCATGCAACACTAAATTTAAATCCTTACTCTCAATATTAGCCACAACATGGATAACATTTTGAAACATACTAATTATTCATATACATGCTTGCATTATTATGAAATACGTGATTTAATAGAAAATAGATAAATATCATTAAAATATTGATGAAATATCAAAATATAAAATGAACTTATTTTAAAAGCACCTATTTCTCACACTATCCAATGTTTGATGTTAATTGATTTGAGGTAGTAGTAAGCTCATGCAAATTTGGATTAGCTTCCACTAATTCATATTTATAAAAGTAAAAGAAATATTAGTTATTCATCAACATCCATAAAAAAAAAAACATTTAATAGAATATTCACCATGGTTTACATTAAATGAGATACAATTGTGGGAAATGAATGTGTAGACGATATGTATTCCAAATACATTGTGTGAGATACCTATTTATGGAATTTGGTATTTGTTTTTTCAAACCACATAATTTATAACTCATCAAACTATTTTTGGATCAAACCATATTTAAAAAAACATTAGATCATGTATAATATGTGACAATCAATTTATTTATTGTTACTACCTTTAAAATTTGGCAATAACACCTTTTTATTAGTGTCACATGTTTAACATTGACACTAATTAACAGAAGAATCTCATATTAGAATATATAGAGAAGAAACAAACGTTCATATCAATTAGACATAACTTAAAATAAAAATAAATCTGAATGAAAAATATCTTCAAAAATAAGTGGAGAAAATTCTACAACCTACATGTTGAAAGAAGTGAAAAAAATACTAGAAGTACTAAACACATTTTCATTTCCTAAATAAATTAACATGACTTCTATTGAAAATTCATAGTTTTCACAAGAGTAGCTATTATAAACTAATAATATTCCAAAAACATTATTCCCATAATCATTGATTAGGAGAAAATATTAAGAAAACCTATCATATATTCATGGAAAATGTTTAGATTTAGGTGAAAAACATAAGAGTTTTGCATAAATCTAATCATAAACTAAGCTACAATTGTTTTTATTTTTGATGAAAATATAAAAAAATTAGCTTAAATTTAAAAAAAAAATAAAAAAAAATTTAGACAAATTGATAAGACTTCATTTAAAGAGAAAACATTGATGGAAGGAATGGATAAATGAAAGGATGCCTACAAATGTTTGAAAAATACCTAAATGAGATGTTTTGTCATGAAATTCAACCATTTTTGTTTGTTCATAGAATGGACACCCCCACAAAGCATTGACAAATTTTAATAAGTTAGTTTGAAGAAATATTAGAATGTTTCAGTGAAGTACATTGCGAAAATATTGGCATGTGTATGTCTATATGGTTGGGTGTTTGAGTCTATGTAGTAGGGTGTTTGATTCTAGGTTGAGTATGAGTTTGTGTGTGTCTAGGTGTGTTCTTTTAAGTATATGAGCATGATAACAGATAAATAAATCAATAGAATATGTTGTTGTGTAAAACGGTAGTTGAGTTGTGAAATAATCAATACTCTAAGCTCTATTTTTTTTCTTCTTTTTTATATATTCATCTCAATAATATTAATTTCTATATATTTATCTTAAATATTAGGCATGAAATTTCTTTCGATTTGTCAATTTTATTAAAACAATTCTTGTTGTATATTCCATCCTTCAAGGAACTATCATTATTTTGATGTGGGATGTGAATCATTGTTTCAATAAATGGATGGAAAAAAAAATGAAAGCATAAGGAGACCCTTTTGAATCCTCCTTGAACATACAAAATATCCATTATAGGTATGTATGGATCTATCTTCTCTATCAATAATTAATCCTTAATACCATCGTTCCTCCATCTCACCCTTTTAGTAGTTTAACCCTTGGATTATATTTCTCATTAGTTTAACTTAGCTTACCCTTGTTTATAAAATTTAGTATTTTTTTATTCGCTTAACCCACCAAATATTTTTAACCCATCAATAATTATTTGGATCCATTTATTGGTCCCTACCAAAGAACGGTCTATAGTTTTCATAATCAACATTCATTGACTCACTATTACTCTATTCCCATGCAAACGATTTCCCAATGTTTTGAAAAATAATGCTTATTATTCTGATATAGTACCTAATTAGCCATGGTGTGTTCAATATTATCCTAATATTTTTAATATATTGTAGATCATTTAAAAATACAAAAATTAAAAACTTGCCATGTACATAACGTTTTTATCGTAAGTGACATAGGGACATAGGTATGTTGTACTTGATGGTTACTACAATTGATTTATGTCTCATGGAATTGATCATGCACAATGATATTATCACTAGGATCATATTCCCATAGCTATGGTATGTTTAACACTTGTTTTTCTTGGTGTCATAACTTGCATTGTGATTCACCTTGTGAAAATCATGGCATGGCTTGTTAAGCCCTTATTTTTCTCAGTGGCATATGTTTCCTTGTTATTTGTCTTGTGAAAATCAAGCACAAGAGATAGATAGAAGCCTATGAATTTAGTTTTATATTGTTAAAATTATAATTTGATCAAGTGAAACGCTCTATCAATAATCAAAGACTAAAATAAATACATATACTTCATAAACCTGCTTTAAATATAGTCTAACATCATTTTTTGTAAACTATAATTTCTATAGATGAGGCCATGTTATGCTAAGTCTCAACAATTAATGGGAAATGAATATAATTTATAGAATACATTCATCCAACAACTGAATTGATGCAATAGAATGATTGTTTTTCTTGTTAATGATTATGAGCAAGATCCTACGGATGCAAAAAAATTTAAAGTGTAGTACCTTTGTAATGAGAAATAGCCTTCCTATTTTTTCACTCAAACCATGAGAATATAATGATATTACAATATCCATGTATCGAGGGAATTTGTAAAGAACATTGATCGATTGAATGTGTAATACCTATTATGGATGCAAATTCTACCTTCCTTCCCTAGTATAGACACATGTAATTCAAGATATATAGAATATGTTTGATTATATCACAACGCTTAGGTGTATCCCTTGTCATACTTACCACATATGTTATCACTCATATTGTGCCTTACTTCTGAAATTACCATTGCGAGAGATGTACTAGTAATTTTTCTTAAAAATAAGGGGAAAAAGTCATTCCTTAGCCCTACCTTCATCAAAAAACAATTGGCCACTTCTAGACTACAATTATGGAAGCATGACTATAATTTATTCACTATCACAAATATACTTCATCTTACACTAGGAAAGGAAAAGGCAAGAGAACCATCAATCCTATGTCAATTGGATCTCAAACATTAGACAACCAGAATTGCAAAGTTATATTATTTATGAATGGTTCTATCTCTAATCCTCTCATAATTTACAATTAACATTTTTTTTTGTACTTGATACATTCCAGTCATACTCTTTTTTTAATTTGTAACTTTTCCTACAACATCCTATTTTTGTATTTATGTCCATGTATTTTCTAAAGATTCCACATATTGAGAACTCATACTTCAAAAGACATTTTTGTAATTCACAATGTTATTTTCAAAATAATATACAATGAAGTAATCAATAGTGGTCATGGAGTTCTGATATATGTCCCAAAAAGGTGAATAGATATCGATTATAGGCCCATAAAAAATTGAGAACTCAAACAAAAATTATTATCATAAGATCGGGATAAATAAAATATAAAGCATACAAGACACCATAAAACATGGTGGAAAAAAAAACAAGAAAAACAATACCTACTATATCTATTATCCTTGGCGAGAATAACCAAATTAGGCCAAAAATAGTCAATCAATTCATATTAAAATATATATATCAATCCATAAAATAGGATTCCTTACATGCAATCCATCGACACCATACCATAGGATAGAAAAACCATGAGCTCAAAAACTACTATTGTTGACCTAAAGTGGATTTCAATCATCAAATCCTTAACCAAGTAAAGTTTAATCCAGAATCATCTCATTTAACCTTGACTTTGGGTAATCATTGATGTCCATATAAAAAATTGCATCTACCAAGATACATGTGTACCATCCTTCTGTTGGAATATTTTTCACCTAAGTGGTTCATCAACATGTTAGACTCCCCCTTAATCATAACTTTGTCTCAACCATCTCTTGTTGATATAACTTCACACATTCTCCCCTTAATTGAATATTTATTTTTTTTCATTCAAACATCAAGCTAGCATACAAGTACACTTGTTATCCTTTTACCTATCCAAGTGGTTCATTCCACATCTTGGTCCTATATCCTCTCTATGTGTGATAGTCATGACTCCATGTGCTACCATGTTATATGTATGCTTGAATAAAAGGTCTTACAACAATCCTAGGAAATACAACATGACTAAGTCTAGGATTTACACCTTCTACCGAAAATATCTAGGGTGCCAAGTACAATCAATCATACACCCTTTCTTTAAAAAAAAAATGCATATGCCTCATTACATTATTTCATTTCAAGTAAACAAGAAATTTAAATTTTTTACAAAAACAAGGATATTAACCTCATCATGTTCCCAAAACATAATCCAATAGAAAAACTATGATAATTACTAATTATTCTAACCAATCAAGGTTTTCTTATCTTTGTTTCAATCACAACATATTTTTATTATATGTTTGCCTATAACATTACCTGTGAGTGAATTATTATAGTATTCAATTATAACAAAATTCGTGCTCACACATTATGTTACTAAGATTCATACACATCTTTTATAAAAGCCAAGTATCAAGAACATGTTTCACTTCCACAAAGATAACCAACAAACTAGTAACCTTTTGATTTGATTTTTGTGGACCTCGGGTCAATTAAGTAAAAGACCCCTTTATATATTTCTTTCCATTGAGGATAAATCAAGCCATTTGTAGAGAACTAGTTGTTGGAAGTAGCTCATTCTGAATCCAATTCACGAGTCAAATCAACGAATGGGTGAATATCCCCCTAGGGGACTCAAAACTATGACATATTATTGTCTAAGAGAACAAAATGGTAATTTTATTATAAGAAAGAGAATCCATACATTACCACCTCTAAAATATCAAGGAAACCATGTTGTAGCTGCAAGGGCCCTCTAAATACCCTACCACACACTCCAAAATGTTGTCTAGAATTACATTTCCCACATATTGACAAAATGAGAAGAAAAGAAGATTTTATAGAGAAGAAGAAATTGGAAACAAGAATGAGAAGAATGTTATTCATTATCGAAAGACCTGAGCTAAATAAGCTTCAAAAAATCAAGAAAATCAAGAAAAAATCATACAGTTGGCCAATACAGGTGGAAGTGTACAACCACATACTGTTGAGGTTACATATAAATTTAACACTCCCTCTTAAACTCAACAGTTACAAATATTAGAACTGATAATGCCCAAGTGTTGTCTCTGAAAATCAAAAACGAATTTTCCTAGTGCCTTTGTAAAAATTTACATGAGTTGATCTCAAAAGCCACATAATTTAAGTTTTATGTCACCATTATTGACTAACTCACGTATGAAGTGAAAATGTGTATCAATATTCCTGATTTTCTTATGAAACACGTGATTTTTGGATAGAGAAATTATTGAGGTGTTGTCATAAAAGATAGGAGTTGGATCCTTTTTTGTATGTGACATATCATTCAATATTATTCTCAGCCACACATTGATGCAGGAGCATCACCAACACATCAAGAGAGCCAGCGTGGAGTGGAAGACAGCTGGATAAGCCACCACACATTTTGAAAATACGTTGGGATTGTTGCATGATCTTAAATGAGCCATTTAAGAGACGAAACATTTGTATATTGTAATGGACCTTGAGCGGATGGATCTCGTCCTTAGGTAGATGAGGCATTTAAGATAGTTAATGCTGGTAGATAGGATTTTTAAGTCTATATTTGATAGTTTAGAGTTCGAGAGGGAAAACAGATATAGACACCCTCATTGTATCATTGTAATATATCGAGAAAAGGAGAAAGAAGAGAAGAGGAAGCAGAGAACTGTGTAGAGAACATCAATGTACAGATATTGAATTAATAGAAGAAAGCTTTGATTCAAATCCATGGTTATGTGTCTATTCTCTGTGTGTTGATGTTATGCTCATGAATATTTTCTTCCTGTCATACATGTGCTTTTATATGCTGTGTGTGTGATTTGATGGTTGAATTGAAGTTTGAGAGGGAGATAGAATGAGTTTCAATTGTTTCTCTAAGTAAGCCAGAGGATTCCTCCAAGGAGTGCAGTTGAATTGTCCGCAAGGAGTGCGTTGAGAGAAGGGTTCACTTAGAGATAAATTTTGTTCTCATTTCCTCGAGAGTGTAGATAGGCATAGTGTCATGCAAGGAGTCCGCAGGCCAAGCAAAGACTTAGAGTTGTGATTCTGGGGAAAATTATTGAAAGACTACTGCTGCAGAAGTGCGCAGGGTCGAAGGACTTCAACACTTAGATAAACTTGAAGATTTTTCGCAAGAAGTGCGTGCAAAGTTCCCTCTAGGGGTTTGAAACTCAGAAGGAATCTCAAGAGGAGTAGGCCTTCGAACTTATTGAAGGATAAGTACAGGGAAGCTGCAGTTGAACATTCAAGAGAAGCGTTGTAGGTTGGTGAGAAAATGAGTCGCATGGAGAGACACTCCTTTATTTCACAAAATCCTCAAGGGGAGAATGGACAAAAAAAATCTCTGGAAAATATTTCATGAAGTTACGAGAACCGTTGGATCCCCCAGAAGTGTAAGGTAGTTACAGCACAGGCATGGAGAGGATTCCAAGATCAGGAGTGGATCCACAGGGGCTGGAAAGTGGACAGGTGGCACCTCGCATCTCGGGAACTCGTAGTGGAAGGGTTTAGAAATTTGCGTTAAAAGTCACGAGGCACGAGTACGCGAAGCAACGAAGTGGCGAGAGGATCAGGAGCATCCATCGGAACGGGATCGGTGGCGGAGACCTAAGGATCTCGCGAACTCAGGAGATCGCAGGGGGAGAGCCCAAGAATTGGGTATTCAGAGTCACGAGGACGCGAGGAGTGAAGAAATAAATAGCCGTTGGATCCGGATCATGGGAGGACCATTGGATCCGCATGTGGGATCATGCATCGGGACCTCGTGAGAAAAGGCTCAAGAAATTGGCCACGGAACTCACGAAGTTGCGAGGGAACAAGGTCACTAGTTTCGACACCTCGGATATTGGGAGTCGACGGGTCAAGTCACACGTGCACATCGTAAGTTTCGGCATCTCGGTTATCGGAGGTTGGAGAACCAAAAGTTTTGTATCACGAGTAGCGAGGTCACGAGTAACGAAATCGTTCGGGAAAAAAATTCATCGTGTTGACTGACATCTTGGATCTCGGGGATCCGAGAGTGTAGCGCTCGACTGTCGTACTCACAAGTCGCGAGTTCTGATCCTCCAAGAAGTTAAGGAAGGGGATCGCGTGACAAAGAGAATCTGTGGGTAGGAAGATTCCCGATAGGGAATTAGGAGAACCTTTGAGTTCTTCGGGCCAGAGAATAGAGGAAGGTCCTGTGTGAGCGGACGTGTTGTGAGGGTGGGCGCACCTGCATCCGAGTGGTATCAGAGAAAGAAAGTCTCTCTGTTTTCTGTAGCAGAGAAGAAGATAAAATTTCACCATGCCGCCGAGGAGAGAAAGGAAGTCACGTGACCCAGAAGACAGGGAGGTACGAAGAAGAGGCAGACAAGCACAAAATCCAAAAATGGAGAGGCAGATACGTGATCTCCGAGCGAGATTAGAAGATATGGAGACAGCGCAGAGACGCACAACCAGTGATGGAGATTTAAGTGACTCTGAATGTGAAGTTGAAGCTGAACAACAAGGGGAAGTTGCAGCCGAAGATGAAGCCAATGAGTGACTGATTAAAGCCATCACCAGGATCGGTGCGAAGGTGAAGATGCACATTCCAGTATACGAAGGAAATCTGGATGCAGAGGAGCTACCGGATTGGATCCAAGCTCTTGAAACCTACTTCGATTATGAGGATATCGAAGAGGATAAAAAGGTTAGGCATGTTGTCACCCGATTGAAGGGACACGCAGCATTATGGTGGGAGGAGCTTCAAGCATATAGACGTTCCAAAGGAAAGCCAAAAATTAAAAGCTGGGATCGAATGATTGCGAAGATGAAAGCGAAATTCATCCCAAGGGACTATCAAATCACATTGTTCAGGAGGATGCAGAACCTGAGACAGAAACTGATGACAGTGAAAGAATACACTGAGGAATTCTATCAACTGAACATCAGAGCAGGTCATCAGGAGAGCGATGATGAGAAGGTTTCCAGATATATAAATGGTCTGAGATACGACATTCAGGATGAATTAAACATGGTTACCATAAGGATGGTGGAGGATGCTTATCAGATGGATCTAAAAGCTAAAGAGAAGCTGAGCCGTAAGCAAGGTCAGCAAGGGCAAGGAAAAATTCATCCCAGAGGCAAGGCAGTTGCCCAGGAGAAATATGAGAAGCCCAAGGAGGAATGGAAGAAACCTCAGGGTAAAGTTGAAAGAGGTGGAACCTCACAGAGAGGGCCACATGTCAAACATAGAGGACAACATATAGAGAAGAGAGGAGATTATGCTGGCGCGAACACTTTTCCTCGTACCAGAGGTAGGGGAAGAGGTCGAGGTGGAGTAATCACATGCTTCACATGTGGAAAGAATGGGCACAAGTAATTCGAGTGTCCAGAGAAAAAGAAGGATAGTGGAGAAGCTTACATCGCTAAAGCACAGAGGCGTGATGTTGAGAATGAAGACACAGAAGGTGGAAGGTCGTTGATGATGCGTAAAGTTCTCTTAACACCTGGGAAGGAGGTGGAGGACTTAGCACAAAGGACCAGACTATTCAGGATAGCTTGCGAAACGAAGGAATGGGTATGCAAGGTTATAGTTGACAGTGGTAGCACGGATAATCTTGTTTCGACTGAGAGGGTGGAGAAGTTGGAGCTGGAGACAATTGATCACCTAATTCCATACAAAGTTTCATGGTTACGGAAGGGACATCAGGTGAGTGTCACTAAACAGTGTTTAGTTGAATTCAAGATAGGGGGATATAATGATAAGGTCTTATGTGATGTCAGTCCCATGGATGTATGTCATTTATTGCTGGGTAGACCATGGCAATATGACCAAAATGTGGTTCATGATGGGAGGATGAACACATATAATTTAGAGAAGGATGGGAGGACACATAGGTTGCTTCCGATAAAGGATAAGGAGGGGAAGCCGGAAGTAAGAAACACAATACTTCTCATGAGTGGGAAGGAGCTTCTTACAAAGATGGAGAAGAAGGAAGATCCACAATTCTTTGTGGTCAGAAAGTCGAGGATAGTTCTGACTAGCACAAGAGTGGATGACTTACCAAATGAGATTCAAGAACTGTTGGAAGAGTTCGCTAACATCATAGTGGACGAATTACCTCGTTCGTTGCCACCGATGAGGAGTGTGAGTCATCACATTGATCTCATACCTGGAGCCAGTTTTCCGAACAAAGCTGTGTACATATTGACGCCACAAGAGAATGAGGAGGTCAAGGAGCAGGTCCAGGAGTTGTTGGACAAAGGATTGGTCAGGGAAAGCTTGAGTCTGTGTGTTGTTCCAACAATGCTTAGTCCAAAGAAAGATGGAGGATGGAGAATGTGCACCGATTCAAGAGCGATCAACAAAATTACCTTCAAGTGCAGGTTTCCACTGCCGAGAATGGATGATCTGATGGATTGCCTGAGTGGGGAAAATTATTTTTCAAAGATTGATCTGAAGAGAGGATATCATCAGATTCGCATGAGGGAAGGTGATGAATGGAAGACGACATTCAAGACAAACGAAGGTTTGTACGAATGGTTGGTCATGCCGTTTGGTTTGACAAATGCACCCAGCACATTCATGAGGCTGATGAATGAAGTGTTGAAGGAGTTCATTAGGAAATTTGTTGTCGTATACCTGGATGATATATTGATCTTCAGTAAGACAAAGGCTGAACATTTGAAACATTTGGCCATTGTGATGAGGAAACTACAGGAGGAGAAGTTGTTGATTAATATGAAGAAGTCCTCATTCATGAAGACAGAGCTCATTTACTTGGGTTTTGTCATATCGGCAAATGAATTGAAAATGGATCCAAGTAAGGTGGAAGTGATCAAGAATTGGCCATCACCGAGAAATATTTTCGAGGTGAGGAGTTTCCATGGTTTAGCTAGTTTCTACCGAAAGTTCATCAGGAATTTCAGTGGAATTAGCGCAGCGATGATGGACATGGTAAAGAAGCGACATAAGTCTTTTCATTGGATAGCAGAGGCTAAGAAGAGATTCAATCTATTGAAGTGGAATATCACGGAACGACCAGTGTTGGTGTTGTCAGATTTCATGAAGACATTTCAGGTGAAATGTGATGCAAGAGGCTTTGCCATAGGAGCGGTCTTGAGTCAGGAGGACAAACCAGTTGCATATTTCAGTGAGAAGTTGGATGAAGCAAAACTAAAGTACTCCATGTATGATAAGGAGTTTTATGCTATCATACAGGCATTGAAGAAGTGGAGGCATTACTTGGTCCCAAAAGAATTTTTATTGTATAGTGATAATCATGCATTGGAGTTTGTAAGTCAACAAGAAATGTTGAATCAGAAACATGCAAAATGGGTAGAGTATATGCAGAATTTCACGTTTGTAATTAAAGACATTTCAGGTACTACTAACAAAGTGGTTGATGCTTTGAGTAGGAAATGTTTGTTGTTGTAGGAGTTCCGAGTCAAAACATTGGGTTTTGAAAATCTCAGGGACAAGTACGCAGGAGACGCAGATTTTGGAGAGGCGTATGAAGTAGCTGAGAATCTAGTTCTCAGAGATCGGAGTCCGTGGATAGATTATATGATCAATGAGGGATTACTGTTCAGAGGTAATCAACTGTGTATTCCAAATTTCTTCATGTGGGAGAACTTGTTGAAGGAAAAACACAGTGGTGGATTGGCAGGGCATTTTGGCCATGACAAGACATTTGCAAAGATGAGAGAATCATATTTGGCCAGGTATGCAAGAATATGTCAAGAAGTTTGTTGACAGGTGTTGAATTTGTCAGCATTCGAAGGGGAGAAAACATAATGCAGGTTTTTATCAGCCATTGCCCATACCAGAGAGGCCATTGGAGGCGATCAACATGGATTTTGTATTGGGTTTGTCGAGGACATAGAGAGGTGTTGATTCCATCTTTGTAATAGTGGACAGGTTTTCAAAAATGGCACATTTTATCCCATGCTAGGAGACCAGCGATGCGACTCACATCGCGAACTTTTTTTTCAAGGAGGTCATTCGACTTCATGGATTGCCGAAAAGCATAGTTTCGGACAGAGATACAAAATTTATAGGGAATTTCTAGAAGACGCTATGGAAGAAGCTAGGAAATAACTTGGCATTTATTTTTGCTTATCATCCTTAGACAGACGGATAGACGAAAATTGTAAACAGAAGTATGGGAGATTTACTGAGAATCCTGGTGAAAGAGCACCATAGCAGCTGGGACAATGTGTTGCCACAAACAGAGTTTGCATACAACGATTCAGTCAATCGGAGTACATGAAAGAGTCCATTTCAGGCTGTATATGGGATGCAACCGAGAGGAGTTTCTGAACTAAGGGATTCATAATAGACTACGACTAGCAGTGCTAATGCAGAGGAATTCATTGAGGTGATGAAAGAACTTCACAGCAAGGTGAAGCAGTGATTGATAGACTCAAATCAGGAGTACAACCGCATAGCCGATCAGCGGAAGTGACAAATTCTGTTTGAATTTGGTGATCTAGTTCTGGCAGATTTGAGGAAGGAAAGGTTCCCGAGGGGAACATATAATAAATTGAAATTGAAGAAAATCGGGCCATGCAAGGTCTTGAGAAAATTCGGAGAGAATTCTTATGAGATCAAGTTGCCAGATGGCATCCGAATATCTCTGATATTCAATGTGGTAGATTTATACCCATACAAGGCCGGGGAAGTAGAGACTACAACTGAGAAACCAGTGATGCAGTGGATGAAGAAGATGATGGTAGCAGAAAACCCACATATGGAGCGCATACTGGACAAGCAAGTGGGTAAGAAGACCAGGAGGAAAGAATACTATGAGTATCTGGTCAAGTGGAAGAATCACCCAGTGGAAGATGCCAGCTGGGAGACTGAAGGAGTAATATAGAAGCATGGACAGACCATGCAGGAGCTCATGGATAGGATCGCATGAAAATTTTCAAGCCGAGGAGTATGATGCAGGAGCATCACCAACACATCAAGTGAGCCAGTGTGGAGCGGAAGACAGCTAGATAAGCCAGCACACATTTTGAAAATACTTTGGGATTGTTGAGTGATCTTAAATGAGCCATTTAAGAGATGACGCATTTGTATATTGTAATGTACCTTGAGCGGATGGCTCTCTTCCTTAGGTAGATGAGGCATTTAAGATAGTTAATGCTGGTAGATAGGATTTTTAAGTCTAGATTTGATAGTTTAGAGTTCGAGAGGGAAAACGGATATAGACACCCTCATTGTATCATTGTAATATATCGAGAACAGGAGCAAGAAGAGAAGAGGAAGCAAAGAACTATGTAGAGAACATCCATGTACATATATTGAATTAATAGAAGAAAGCTTTGATTCAAATCCATTGTTATGTGTCTATTCTTTGTGTGTTGATGTTATGATCATGAATATTTACTTCCTGTCATACATGTTATTTTATATACTATGTGTGTGATTTTATGGTTGAATTGAAGTCTGAGAGGGAGATAGAATGAGTTTCAATTGTTTCTCTAAGTAAGCCAGAGGATTCCTGCAAGGAGTGCAGTTGAATTGTCCGCAAGGAGTGCGTTTATAGAAGGGTTCACGTAGAGATAGCTTTTGTTCTCATTTCCTCGAGAGTGTAGATAGGCACAGTGCCGTGCAAGGAGTGCGCATGCCAAGCGAAGACTCAAAGTTGTGATTCTGGGGCAAAGTATTGAAGGACTACTGCTGCAGAAGTGCGCAGGGTTGAAGGAATTCAACACTTAGATAAAATTGAATATTTTCCGCAAGGAGTGCGTGCAAAGTTCCCTCTAGGGGTTTTAAACTCAGAAGGAAGCTCAGGAGGAGTAGGCCTTCGAACTTATCGAAGGATAATTGTAGGGAAGCTGCAGTTGAACATTCGAGAGAAGCATCGCAGGTCGGCTAGCAAACGAGTCGCGTGGAGAGACAGTCGTTTATTTCACAGAATCCTCAAGGGGAGAACGGACAGACGAAATCTCTGGAAGATATTTCACGAAGTTCCGAGAGTCGTTGGATCCCCCAGAAATGTAAGGTAGTTACAACATAGGCGTGGAGAGGATTCCAAGCTCAGGAGTGGATCCACATGGGTTGGAAAGTGGACAGGTGGCACCTCGCATCTCGACAACTCGTAGTGGAAGGATTGAGAAATTGGCGTTAAAAGTCGCGAGGTGCAAGTACGCGAAGTAGTGAAGTGGCGAGAGGATCATGAGTATCCATCGGAACAGGACAGGTGGCAGAGACCTAAGGATCTCGCGAACTCGGGAGCTCGCAGGGGGAGAGCCCAAGCATTGGGTATTCAGAGTCACGAGGATGCGAGGAGCGAAGAAATAAATAGTCGTTGGATCTGGATCGCAGGAGGACCGTTGGATCCGCACATGGGATCATGCATCGGGACCTCGCGAGAAAAGGCTCGAGAACTTGGCCACAGAAATCATGAAGTCGCGAGGGAACGAGGTCACGAGTTTCAGCACCTCGGATAACGGGAGTCGATGGGTCAAGTCACATGTGCGCATCGGAAGTTTAGGCATCTCAGTTATCAAAGTTTGGAGAACCAAAAGTTTGGTATCATGAGTAGCGGGGTCATGAGTAACGAAATCCCTCAGGAAAAAAATTCAGTGCGTTGACTGACATCTCGGATCTCGGGGATCCGAGAGTGTAGCGCTCGATTATTGGACTTGTAAGTCGTGAGTTTTGATCCTCTGAGAAGTTAACGAAGGGGATCGCGCGACGAAGAGAATCTGTGGGTAGGAAGATTCTCGATAGGGAATTAGGAGAACCTTTGAGTTCTTCGGGCCAGAGAATAGAGGAAGGTCCTGTGTGAGCGGACGTGCCGTGAGGGTGGGCACGCCTGCGTCACACATCTTGAAAGGAAACTGAGGTAGGAGAGACATACTCTGCCTCTACAGAAGATATTGATACAATTTGTTGCTTCTTTGATGCCCATGAAATCAGGTTTGTGCCCAGGTGAAAATCATGTCCTTAGGTGCTTTTCCTGTCATCTAGGCTTCCTACAAAATCACTGTCTGTGTAACCAAAGAGATGATTATCAATAGACTGAGTGTACCAAAATACAAAATTGAGAGTGCCTGCAACATATCTCAAAATCCTTTTCACCATGTTCCAGTGAGAATCTTTGGGGGATTCCATGAACCTAGAAACAAAGTTGGCTACATACATAATATCATGCCTAGTTGTTGTAAGATACAACAAACTCCCTACTAAAATTTTGTACATGGTAGAATCCACTATAGGGCCTTCATCTTTCTTTCTCAATTTTTTGCCTAGGGGTATAGGAGTTTCTATTGGATTGCAATATTCCATGCAGAATCTTGCGTTGATGTTTGTTGCATAATTTTGCTGACAAACAAAAATGCCTTTGGTTTATTGGTCAACCTCAATCCCCAAAAAATATTTCATTATGCCAAGATCTGCCATCTCAAACTCAGATTGCATTGCATGTTTAAAACTGGTTAACTCAAGATTTCTAATATATATGATGTCATAAGCATATAAACATACAATCAAAATTTTACCGTGTTTATTAGTTTTGTTGTAAAGAGATGGCTCATTTTGTCTTATGCTGAAACCACTCTTGATCAGATAAGTATCAATTATGGTGTACCATGCTCTTGGATATTTCTTTAAGCCATACAAGGCTTTCTTCAACTGATACACATTGGTTGTCTTCTTTTTGACTTCAAATCTAGGGGGTTGATCCACATAAACTTCTTATTCTAAGACACCATTCTGGAAAGATGATTGGACATCCATCTAGTATACTTTCCATTTGTGTTGAGTTGTTATGTCTAAGAGAGTCCTTACAGTGTCCAACCTTTCTACTGGAGAAAAAATTTCATCATAATCAATACATGTTTGTTGTGAGAATCCTTTGGCAACAAGTATTTCCTTGTGTTTTTCAATCTGTCCCTTTTCATTGAGTTTAGTTTTCTAAACCCACTTGACACCAAAAAATTTATTGTGTCTTGTCAGATCAATAAGATCCCATGTCTTGTTCTTCTCAATGGTGTCAATCTCTTGGTTCATGGCTTGAACCCAATGTGGTTGTTTAGTTTCCCTCTTAAAATATGTAGGTTGACATGACATTAATGAAAAAATATTGTGTTGATCAATATCATCCAACTACTGATGGATTTCTCTCAAGCTTTTACTTCTCTGATTTTGTAGTTCATAGGATGAATCTCTGCTTGAAGTAGAGTTGTCCTGAGGACTTTCAGGTTGTTCCTGTACTTGTAATCTTGGAAGAGAATCTTGATGTGTTTGTTGTCCTGAATTGTCTATGTGTCCATGAAGTGAAAGTAATGGATTTTCACTGTCCATAGACCGATTTTCAGACTCAGTCCAGAACTTGTTTTCGAAAACATTGACATTTTTGTTGAGAATTAGTTTCTTTGAAATTGGATTGTAGAGTCTATAGGATTTGTATTTCTCACTGTAGCCAACAAAAATGCATTTATCACTGTTAAGGTTTAAACTATTATTAGGTTCCTTTTCAATTCACTATATAACCATAACATATATAGGATAACTGAGAAATACACAATCACAAGAGACACATCATTTATCATGGGAAACCCTCATGGGGGAGAAAACCCAACAACAAATTCCTTAATATATATAGCCAATACAATGCCAAGAGATAAATCAAACGATACAAAAAGTCCTCTCCCAAGAATGTGCATCTCTCTCTCTTCCTTCTTCTCCAACTACAACTCCAAACTTGTTCTTTGATGAACAAGTGACTGTGTGTCCAAATGAGGTGCTAGCCTCTCTTATTTATACAATCTGGAAGGTGTGAGCGGAAGTGTATTTTCACTAGCAAGGCCAAATTCTCATTCTTCCTATTACAATTAGGGTTTGACCAATCCATAAAAGGGGATTTGGTCATTTACAATACCCGACATGATCAATCCGCAAAATGGGATTGATATAATGAATAATACATCAATAATAAAAGAATTACCTTTGCAGTTACAATATTTCAACACTTCCCTTAACAAGAAGGATATTCTACAATAGCATCAGGCAAAAGAGAGGAAAACATCATCAACAACATCTTAGAACATTGACTGGCATATCTATAAATCATCAGAAGTTTTTCTCATCATCAATATTGCCATTCTCAACAAAGAGCTAGAATGGCATCATCATCTGCATCAACATGGATTAGTATAAAACTAATTCATCATCATCACAACATGAAGATGGTCACATCATCATAGCATGAGGCTAGCACATCGTCACAACATGAGGCTGGCACATCATCCCAGCATGAGGCTGGCACATCATCACATCAATGAAGATGGCACATCATCACAACAATTAAGCTAGCACATAATCTCAACAATTAAGATGACATCACAACACTAGGTTGTCACATCAACACAACACGAGGTTGGAATATCATCAGCACAAGGCTGGAATCATAGCACTAGGTTGTAAACATCAACATAACACTACTCCCCCTTTCAAGGGAGGTCCTTTCAAAATATACCAATCTTATCTCAAAAGTGATCAAACTTTACACGAGATAGGGACTTGGTCAACACATCAACAATCTATTCATTTGTGCTAACATATTGGATCTATATGGCTCCTCTCTGCACCATGTCATAGATGTAGTGATATCAGATCTCTATTTGTTTTGACTTGTCATGAAATCTAGGTTTCTTTGTCATCTTTATGTAGCTCTGGTTATCACATAGGATCATGGTTTATTCCATCTCTCTGTCGAATGGACCTGCCAACAACTTTTGAATCCATATGGATTCATAACTGGAAGAACACATAGAAATATAGTATGATTCCAATGTGTGAAGAGAAATGCTTGATTTCTTCCTACTCTTCCATGAGATCATGGCTGACCCAAAACTGAAGCAACATCTTGAAGTGCTCTTCCTGTCAGAAACACTTCCAGCTCAATCCTAATCAGTGTACCCACTAAGTCTGAATTCATGATCTCCATCATAACTAAGAACACAATCTAATGTACCCTTAAGGTACCACATCACATGTTTTGCAACAAAAATGTGAACATGTCTAGGTTCTACCAGAAACTGTCTCAAAGTGTTCATGAAAAAATAGATATATGGTTCGGTGTTCGTCAGATACATCAACGATCCAATGATCTGTCCATACAGTGTGGCATCAATCAATTCTGATGAAGTGTTGACCATAAGCTTCAACTTTGTTTCCATGGGTGTATTCACAGACTTTCACTCAACATATCAAATCTCTTCAATATTTCAACTACATACGTCCCTTGGTTAAGGAAGATCCTCTATGGGCTCTGCCATATCTCAAGACCTAGGAAATAATTCATTACACCAAGGTCTTCCATCTCAAATTATGCAATGAGCTTCTTCTTACATTTGGTGATGATATTTTCTTCTCCAGTTAAGAATAAGTCATCCACATACACCAACAATATAACTGGCTCATCATTCATCAGAAATACAACATAAGAAGTAGAGGTTAGAATCAAATTTACTCTTGGTAAAGCCCAAGCTCATCAGAAAACTGTCTATCCTTCCATACCAAGGTCTAGGAGATTTCTTCAATTCGTATAGAGCCTTCTTCAACTTCCAAAGATTATTCTTCCTGTATTCAACTTCAAATCCTTGAGGTTGTTCTATATACACTTCTTCTTCAATGACACCATTTAGGAAATTTGTCTTTACACCCATCCGATGTAACTTCCACTTCATATTAGCTGCAAGGGATATGATGGTTTTGATCAAAGCTTATCTAGACATAGGATAACATGTATCTTCATAGTCATTTCCTTCCTTTTGAGAAAATCCAGGAGTGACAAACATTGCTTTATAATTCTTAATAATTTGATCAACAACATGTTTTATTTTGAAAATCCATTTGGAAGATACTACATCCTTGCTCTTCGTTCTGGTAACTATTTACCATACATCATTCTTTATAATGGATCGGTATTCTTCTGTCATGGAATCTTCCCATTATTTATTCTGAATGGATTATTTAAAGAAGGTAGGATCCTTCTCTACGAGATCACACATCAAAGCCATATAACTGAAGAATGGCATAGGTCTCTTCACTTGTCTCGTGGTTCCTTCGGGAACACCATACTACTCTCTATATTAAATAATATCCATAGCCCAAGCATGCTTTCTCTTATGGGAGATCGTCATTTGGGTAGGTTCTTGAAATTCTACTATGTCATGATCTTATAGAATTTCCTCATCAGGGGAAGAGATGACTTCCCTCACTCATTTTGCAACTCTGGGAGCTACAGGTTCCTCTTCATATACTTCTTCAAGATGACATCTTATTGGTTTCTTGAGTGATGCATCTTCATCAAAGGTCACATCCCTACTGATCTCAATATGATGGTGATCTGGTATAAAACATCTGAAGGCCTTGGAGACCTCACAGTATCCAACAAATATTCCCTTCTTTCTTGAAGTGTCCAACAGGGTTCTCTTCTCTTTTGGAATATGTACAAATATTAGGCAGCCAAATATTTTTAGATGGCTTAATTCTGGCTTCTTTTCGAAGAACATGTCTTTAGGGGTCTTGAACAAAAGTGCACTATGGGACAATAGGCTTTTTACATATATTGTTGTTTTTATTTCTTCTACCCATAAGCACATAGGAAGATCTTGATCATGAATCATGGTCTTCACTGCATCCATTATAGTTATGTTCTTTCTTTTTGCTACACCATTTTCTTGAGGATTGTAGGGAGTGGTGAGGAACCTCTTGATCCCAACATCTTTAAAATATCTTACAAATTATTTTGAGGTGTATTCTCCTCCATTATCTAACCTGAGTATCTTGAGCTTACTTTCAGAACAATTCTCTATCAAGGCTTTGAATTCCTTTAATTTACTAAACACTTCATCTTTTGATTTCAAAAGATAAACCCGGGTTTTATGAGAATAATCATCAATAAATATGCGTAGTATACATACCCACTGATGGAGGATGATGTCCTTTGGCCACACACATCTAAGTGAATGAGTTCTAAGACTCCTTCTTCTTTATTGTCTCTCTTCGGAAAAGGGTTCTTGATATTCTTCCCTTGTGCACATCCACTTCACACACCTTCATGGTCAACCTTTACTTATGGTAGACCCATGACTGCCTTTCATACATACAATAATGACTTGTAGTTTATGTGGGCTAATATTATATGTGAAAGTTCACATGGATTCTCAATGGCATGGGTCATGGCTTCTTCTAAGTGACCCTTTAGCTTGTACAATCCCCCTTCTTCTTTTCCAATAAAGATTGTTTCTTTCATGGTTTTTCCTTTATCCCACATAAGAACTTCTCCATATATAAAGGAAACTCTAAATCCTTTCTTTTATAAAGCTGATATGGAGAGTAGGTTTTTGTCAAACCTGGTACATAGAGTACATCCTTCATCTTCATTGGATTCCCTAAGTTAAGCTTGTATTTTGATTCTCCTACTCCCTTGATAGGGTATTGATAATCATCTCCAAGTGTAACTTTCTGAGAAAATGTCTTTTCTGAAAGGAAAGAGAGAATATATCTTTGATCTGTCATGTGCTTGGAAGCACCACTATCAATGAGCCAAGTGTCCTCTCCAGGTGATACCGATCCCGAGAGGGCCGAGATTAAGACATAGTCTTCAATTCGTTATTTTATCATCTTCATGGGTGTCTCTTCATATTCAACTGCATGGGCACGACACCTCTTGTTTTTCCTCTTGTATTCTTCTCATCTAGCTGGACAATGTCTTGCAATATGTCCCATCTTGTCACAATGGTAGCATTGGTAAGATTAGAAGTCTCTTTCTTTTCTTTTTCCTTTCTTCTAGTATCTCTTAGGTTGAGATTCTTTATGTATGAATTTGTTTTGGGGGTGAGACTATTTATGAGTTTATTTCTGGAAGTAAGACTTATTTCTTCCTCCTTTAGTATGAGTATCTAGGGATTGATACTCATCTCTTGATAGTAAATCTTCTCGGTTAGTTACTCTTGGTTCTTCTTGAACACATTCTTCCCAAAGACTGTCAAATTTTAGTTTCTCCATTCTGGCACAAACAGTTTGGATGAATTCATCCCATTGTATTATGATACCATCAAGGGCCATAATTATGAGTTCATCTTCATCTATAGTATCTCCAATTTCTTCTAGTTGTTCTTTGAATTGAGATATTCTAGAGAAATATTCCAGGATCGATTCTCCTTTCTGCATCCTTGTATTCTTGAGTTGAGTTTTTAGATTCTTCTTTTGGTTTATGTTATTTCCTTAATATAATATTGTTAGGGCCTCAAACATTTCTTTTGGAGTCTTATTTGAATACACTTGAAGAATCAAGTGATATTTGATAGAATCTGCAATGATTCTTTTGGCCCTAATTATGTCCTTTTGGTGTTTTTATTTATCTGCAACATCGACGGGTTCTGGTACTTCTTCTTTGAAGAATATTGTCAGGTAATTATCTTCAAGAATGAGTCCAGTCCTATACTTCTAGGCACATAAGTTTTCCACACCTTCTATCTTGTCAACAAGCTTAGTGCTTGCAGTCATCTTTTACCTGGAGCTAGGAAAATGACCAAAAAATGAAAATGATAAGAATTGAATTTTCAACTTATCGGGAGGTACGCTTGGCTAAGGCGAGTAGCCTAGTGTATTTAGATTTCAAAAAATCCAACTTTTTCCCCTCCAAACTTGATCTGCGAATTTATGGACTGGTGCTTCTGGTTTTCTGGTACTTCTGATACACTGATACTCTTGGTTTTCTCGTACTTCTAGTGCTTTTTGAAACCTAGGGTTTCACATTCTGGGAGATATAGCCACTGGAAATTTTCACTGAGCATGCCAAAGTGATCCTTGAGTAAGGGATCACTTTTCTATATGGTTTTTGGGTTGAAATTATTCTTCAATAAAAATTCCTAATTTGCATGTACGACAAGAGAGAAAATTTTCTTTTTTTCTTGTGAATGATGATCTCTTCAGCTTAGCTCTGATACAATTTTAAGGTTTAAGATATTATTAGGTTTCTTTTCAATTCATTAGATAAACATATAATAGATAGGATCACTAAGAAATACACAATCACAAGAGACACATCTTTTATCTTGGGAAACCCACATGGTGGAGAAAACACACCAAAATGTTCCTTAATATATATAGCCAATACAATGCCAAGAGATAACTCAAACAATACATAAATTCCTCTCCAAATAATGTCCCTCTCTCTCTCTTCCTTCTTCTCCAACTATAGCTCCAAACTTGCTCTTTGATGAACAAGTGAGTGTGTGTCCAAATGAGGTGCTAGCCTCTCTTATTTATACAATCTGGCAGGTCTGAGCAGAAGTGTCTTTTCACTGGCAGAGCCAACTTCTCATTCTTCCTATTACAATTAGGGTTTGACCAATACATAAAAGGGTTTTGATATAATGAATAATACATCAATAATAATAGAATACTCTTTGCAGTTACAATATTTCAACACTCACTTCTATCATCAAGTTTCTTCCTCAGTTTGGAAGGTATGTGAGCAAATTATATGCATCTAAAAATCCTAAGTTGAGCAACATTTATCTTTGTCCCACTCCATGCTTATTGAGGGACCTTCATCTTGAGATTGGTGGTTGAAGATGTATTCAAGAGATAAACTGAGAATGCTACTGCTTCAGCCCAAAATATATTTGACAAACATATCTCTCTGTGAATGATTCTTGCCATGTTCATTATTATCTGATTTTTCCTTTCAGCGACTCCAATTTGATGTGGAGTATATATGGTTGTAGTTTTCATGATGATGCCTTGTGAATTGCAGAAATTTGTAAATTATTTGGAGTGGTATTCCCCTCCACCATCTAACCTGAGAACGTTTACATATTTGACACTTGGTTTTTCATCTTCAACTTTGAATTCTTTAAGCTTTGCAAAGGTTTCAGAATTGTGTCTGAGAAAATAGATCCAAATTTTCATTCTAAAGTCATCAATAAACGTTATAAAATAAATGCTACCACCTATTGAATTTGTTGGAATTGGTCCACATAGGTCAATGTGAACCAACTCTAAGTGTTGTTTGTCTTAAGTGGAGGATTGCGCAAAACTATTTC
Source organism: Picea sitchensis (assembly GCA_010110895.2). Lineage (NCBI taxonomy): Eukaryota > Viridiplantae > Streptophyta > Pinopsida > Pinales > Pinaceae > Picea > Picea sitchensis. The sequence continues at coordinate 238,141 of SNQJ01S0002081.1, forward strand.
GCTTATGTTTTCCAAGAATGCAAGACTCACATGGGGGATTTTTCTCATTGAAGTTTGGTAGACCTTTGACCATGTAGTTATTTTGTAGAAGACTTAGAATCTAAAAGGGTAGATGTCCAAATATTTCATTCCAAACACTAGTTTAATTGGGAGTGGATGCACTTTGTGCATATGGTTGGATCATATTTGCAGTTCTGAGGGTCAGGGGAAACATTCTATTCCTATTCATGTGGATTTCAAAAATAAATTTCCTGTTGGGGGTTTTATCATATATCCTACATGATGCTCCTTCAAAAAGTACCTTATATCCATGTTCGATTAGTTGTCCTACACTTAACATATTTTGTTTCAGATATGGAACATGATAGACATTGTGTATGTCTTTCTTTACATTATGTTTAGTAAGAATAGGTACAATATAGTTTCCTTGAACTTTGACTAAGAAATCATTTCCAAGTGTAATATCAGATGAAATAGAAGAATCAATGCATGATAGTAAATATTTGTTACATGTCATGTGATTGTTGCATCCATTGTCCAACAACCAGAGATATTTATGATGTTCTTCAGTCCTGTGGCATGAGAGAAACATACCTTCTGAGGTTTCTCCTTCATGATTTGAGACATGTTCTCTACCTGAGAGTTGATATACTTTCTTCTTGAATCATTCATATTCATAGTTCCCATACTTTTTATAGTAATATCATTGTATGCTTTATTTGTCATTTGATCTTCTCCCTCTTCTTCTTTGAGGCTAGAAATTCTAATCCTGGTTCTGTTGTCTGTGACCTTGGAAATTTTCACTTGAGTGATGGTTACTTGTGAACTTCACTTGAATGATGGTTACTTGCACTTCTCCCTCTTCCTTGGTGACCTCTTCCTCTACCTCTAAATCTCCCTCTGTTGAAGGATAATTGAGTCTTCAAGGCATTGGTTATTGACTCGTCTTCTAGATGGTGTCCGAACTCATGTGTCAATAGAGAGCCCATTAATTCATCTATTGAAAAATTTGATAGATCCTTGGATTGAAGGATGGTTGTAACAACCATTTCAAATTTCTTTGGTAGAATTGTGAGTAATTTCTGAACAATTATTTGATTAGGGATGGCTTCACCAGTCATTCTGATATGGTTTACAATTCCCATGACTCTGGTCATAATCTGATCAATGTTTTCAAATTCTCTCATTTTTAAAGTCTCAAAGTGTGTCCTCAAGGTCTGCATATTGTCAGTTTTGACCTTGTCATTTCCTTGGTAAGATGATTTAAGGATGTCCCAGGCCTATTTTGAGATAATAGCGCATATGAGTTTTGAGAAAATCAAGTCATCCATTGAATTTTGAATCCAAATTTTTTCTTTATTCTCTCTGTTCCTTTGTGTTGCTTCAGAAGTTCTATGTTGATTGGTCATGGAAGCAAGTTTTGTTGGATCTGATTCCATGTATCCAAGATCCACCAAATCCCAACACTCTTGTTCTTATAAGAAGGATCTCATTCTAAGATACCAAAACTCATAGTTCTTTCCAACAAGAATCGATACTTGTGTTGGTCCTATGTTTCCAGAGGTGGCCATCGTGTAAAAAATTAACAAAAAAAATGTTATATTTTTTCTTGCTTGCATTTTTCTTGTGTGAAAAAATAGGTCCATGAAACTCGTTGTGTGACTTTAGGCCAAAAAACAATGGGTTAGACCACTTCTTTGGAAACTGTAGCCCCTCTAATGGAAGAATTGGAATTTCTAAGTTTACTAGAGAGCCAAAAAAAGTGCAGTTTATCTTCTCATTTGACACGTGGATGAAAACCAGGCACTCCGGGTCTTCGGTCTTTAGGCGTTTCGACACTGAAGGTCTCAATTCCTCATAATAGTCAAATGGCCAAATAACGGTCTTATTTCAAATATCGATGGTCCTCATTGATTTGAGATCAACGATCCTCAATTACTTCGGGACTTCAGGTGATATTCCGTTATTACCTACTACTGCAGAGATCAATGGTCCTTAGGCCCTAGCGAATGAAAGGCCAAGATATTATTTAGAAATTTTACGTTTGAGAGTTTTTGTTTGCTAATACTGCAATCCTCTAGAGTGTCGAATCTTTGAAGTGCGAGATATGCCTCCACATGGCCTGTTGATTTGGACGGTTGAGATTTACTTTGAAAGTTCAGGCTTCGGTTGTTCTGAGTTTCACAACACCACAAGCCTATGAAGTGTTAACCTTCTAAAGTAACATATCTTTCGACGTGTGCCGACAACATTCAATGGTTCAAATTTACTTTGCGACTTCGGGCAGATCTCGCTCCGCAAGACCTTCCGAAGTGCTAAGTCTCTAAAGTGAGGGATCTGGTGTCACATTTTCTTGTTGATGGACGGTCCAGATGAACTCTGAGATTTGGGTCCTCAGGATTTATGGCTTCTCATATCCTTCTTTCTTCATAAGTGATTATAGCTGAAGTGCAGGATCTCCTACCACGTGTCCACTTCAATCAACGTTTTGGATCTACTTCGACTCTTCGGAGCTTCGGGACATCAGGGGTTCTAGGTTCTCATATCATTCTTTCTTTCGAAGTGATTATTGTTGAAGTGAAGGATCTCTTGCCACATGTCCATCTAGATCAACGACCACGATTGGTTGTGGAGACTCAATGCGCTCACTCTTTAATTTCACTGTCGATCTCCGCAAAGCGAACATTCTTGTCCATAGTGGGATCAATATCCATCATTGATTTGTTGATCTGAAAATATCAATGATCTTGAGCGATTACAGGATCACAACTTGTTCATTCTTTAATTTTCTTCACGATCCCTACAGTGCGATGATGCTCGTTCGTAGCAGGATCGATATATGTCGTTGATCTATTGGTATAGAAAGATAAATGGTCTTGAGTGATTGTGGGCTCACAACTTGCATAAACTTTAATTTAATTTATGATCCCTGCAATGCCTCCCCACCGTCGATCTCTCTTCAATGAGATATGACAATCTTGACTTGATCTTTTCTTGATCTTTCGGCTTATATTGCTCTCTCTCAGATCTTATAGTTGAAAACAAAAATTCACCTTACTTGCAAGCTCGTCATTTCTGAGCTTGATTAAAGGCTCAGATATGTTCCTGTGTCCAATATTATGGATGAAGTAGCTTCTCGTTTGCATCTTATGAAAACTTTCTCCTTAAGAAATAATTTCATGAATTCTTTTAAATTCTAATCGATATTTAAGTGTTTCTATCTTCTTTAGCTCTACTTCCTCATGCTTGTTGTCTCCAACGATATTTTGAGTGAAATTCATAATGCGAATTGTTCTCCAATATTTGTGAAGAATCTTGCATCTCGTGCTCACATTTACGAGACAATGTAAGTTATGCGCTCTTCTTCTTATGACCGAGATACTCTCCAAGCAATGTGAAGAGGCTTACATCCTAAGCTTTGATACCATGACAAAATGATAAGAAAAGAATATTATAGAGAGAAGATGAAATTGCAAACATGAATGAGGAGAACGCTATTCATTAAAGGAAAGAGATGAGCTAAAAAAGCTTCAACAAATCAAGAAAATCAAGAAACAATCGTACAACTGGCCAAGACAACTAGTAGTGTACATTCACATAATGTTGAGGTTAAAGACATATTTAACACAGACAACCTCCATGTACTTTGCATCAATGCATCCTCTATGGGGCTCCATGACCAATGTTTTTCATCATAGCGCTCTTCTTTCTCAACGTCGCAGTACAAGATGGTAATTCTCTTGAACACTTGATCCAACTATTCATCACAGCTGATTTTGACATCTATACTTGAAGTTCCACTAGGCTGATACACCTCATGGAATTCATTATCGAGTCCTTGGCACTCAACATGATCATAATCCAACAATTCCATGCCAGGCTTAGCCAAGATGCATGATGGAACTTTAAAAAAATCCACCAGATCACTAACCTTTTAGTTCTTTCCATCCTCTATTATTAGATCTCTCTACATGGATATATATCTCCCTTCAACAATCCCAAGAGGCCCTAAACATTTTTCTTACAATCTATTCGAATGATATGCAATGGGGAGTAAGTGGCCTCTTGATGTGTAACCCTTCCACAAGGTCTCACTCACATGACTACTCTTCTTCATAATAACATCTCATTTGGATCTACTCTTCTTCATACCTTCTGCAATGGATATGCACTCTAGAACAAATATCACAAATCTATACTTAGTGGTCTTCTCTTTAGTAGTATGAATATCAATGCCACACTACACAACCTCACTTCACTTCGATACAATTTGTTACAATTCATAGAAGCATTAATATAAATAGATAGGAACAAAAAAAATATCAAGTACACAAAATACCATGATTTATCCTGGAAACCTAAAACTAGGAAAACCAACACCCAATAGATCTATTAGCTTTGACTAAATTAGCCAATGGACACCAAAATTGAGAAATCAAGACATATTACAATGAATATATGAATCCTTTAAATAGACTTCATTGCATGCAATCCATGGGAACAATACCATGGGCTACTAAAACCATAAGCCCAAAAACTACCATTATTGACCTAAAGAAGATTTAAATCATTGACTATTTCCCCTAGTCAATTTTAAGCAAACACAAAAACCTTCTATATTATCTGTATTTCTACACCTAACTTAATAGAGATTGAAAATATTTCCAAAAAAACTTTTTGTAAATATCTTTAGATCTATAATACAATATTTTTTGAAAAAATATTACAATCTATTTATGGTATAAAATTTATTCTTCTCACCAAGATAAATGTATGAATCTACAACAGCTCAATTACTTTGTAGACCTGAAATGGAATATGGCTCGTGCAAAGAGACCAAATAGTGTGGCCAACCCACCATTTCTCAAATGATATGACTATTGCCATGAAATTTGATACGTCCAATGTATATGTATTTAACCTCATTTTATGTTTCAAGCAATGAATAGCTTTTGATGTGGAAGCCTTACAGTCATTGTGGAGCCCATAAAATGTTTTCCATTATATCTTTAATTGTTCTTCTTTAGTTTTCCTTATTTATTGATTTGTTTTCTATTATCTTAAAAGATAAAAAAATGGATCCTCCCGTTGTAACCATCCCATTAGAACATGTTGGCAATCAATTGTGGTGATACCATGCAAATAGTTTTACTTTGATGTGGTGAACTAGACAATATCACAAGTGCCAACGCTATGCAATTTATTTATTTATGTGTTATTTTATAAATCAATAAAAATATTGAAGAATATGTTGAAATATAAAGGAAACCTCTAGCTATAGCTTTGTTTGTTAAAGAGTGTGGCTATATCATGGTATATTATTTTGTCTTCATGCATGGTATCATTTATATGGATCATATAACAACATTATTTGTAAAATATTCATATATATATATATATATATATATATATATATATATATATATATATATATAATTTATATATAAGTTCAATTGCATATAAAAACATATAAATCTAAGGAGGTTTTCGAGTATGAAGAAAAAGTTTGAAAATAAAGTGTATGAGATGCTACATATTATACTACTTATTGACTTATTGAAGTCAATAAGTATAGAAATTTAAATAATTTTTTTAATTTTTTATTTTTTTTTTAAATAAATATTTATTGATATTAAGATGTTTTAAAATTTCAAAGATAAACTTTGATTATGGAAATAGATAAACTTAAAAATAATTTAGGTAAATGAAACTAAGATGCACATTTTGTTTCTCACAAATTTAATTAAATAGATTGTATATATAATATTGAAGACTAATCATTGAATTCAATTATCCAAAGGTTCACGATATTTCTCATTTCATCATTAATTGGCCTTAAGATAGAAACATTAAGGTAGAAGGTTCAAGGTGCCTTGTGAAATGTTTGATTGTTTATTTTGATAAGACAAGGTATTGTAAGATGGAGTAATGAGCTCTTCTAAACATTAATAAGACCTTTAATCTAACAATTAATTTCAAATTGTGTCCCAACCTAAGTGGTTTGGATTATAACAATGTCTAATAATTCTCAAATTTAAATATATAGTTGTGTATGTTTTAAGGGCGATGAATGGGGCATTGTAGTTCGCCCTAACACTATACATGAGCCTCCTCTTCCTTTAGACTAGTTCTAAAACACTTCATTTGTAATACTAACCCACAAGCCATAGGTGGGGGCATCTTCACATCAAATTACAGCGAAAGGCACTATGAGTTCTAAAACACTTCATTTGTAATATTAACCCAGAAACCACATGTAACAACCCTAGTTGAATATATACTTAGGGATTATTATGTAAAAATTAATTAGGTGATTAATTGTCTTAACATGGTTTTAACTAAACAAAGATTGGCATAATAATATTAATTAAATATTTATTAATTAATTAATTGTTATAATTTTGATTAATTAACTAATTAAATTAATTACCTATCACATTGAATGAACATGGTAATAAATTTAAAAGGGTTAATAAATTTAATTGTTTAAATTAATGGATTACGTATACGGAGGGGATAAGGAGCATTAATAAATAAGAATAAGGAGCATTAATAATAGGATAAAGTATTAATAATCGGATAAGATAATAAATGTGTAGGTAACGAAATAAATGAGGAGAAAGGGCGCTGAAGGAGGGATATGAGTGGAAGAGGGTTTACGGAAGGGGGGATTATCATTCTACGGGGATTTTGGGAGGGTTCTTTTGGATTTTCACAGGAGGGTTTGAGTTATGTAGTCAGGAAGTATTAGTACAGGGGGTTTTGGGCATGGGGGCCATGATATCCATATGGTATCCTAGAGCTAGGAAGCTTCCCTAGTTGGCAGGGTGGAAACAAGGTTTGGACAGAGTTGGTCAGCGCATTAGGCAACAACAAAGCGACAGGCTGGACAACCCGGTCGACGGAGCAATTAGCATCAGGAAGAGGTAAAGTTGTTTTATTCTGTTATGAAATAATTATGGTAAAATTGTTTTATTCTGTTATGAAATTATTATTCGTTGATAAATTTATATGAGTATGTGCTTAATTTATAACAAATTACTGAGTTTTCTAAAATCAAGTAGAAGTTACTAATTCAATTTATGGATTTAATAGACTTAAATTAATTAGGTCCCTCCACATGGTATCAGAGCCCTGGTTCAAAATATGGAACCAAGGGCCTACGTACCTACCTACATACCTACCTGGCATTTTCTAAAATTT
>SNQJ01S0002081.1:245378-327618 GCA_010110895.2 Picea sitchensis
TCTCCCAAAAGTACTTCTTGATTCCCGCATCTTAGAAACTTGGTGGAAAATTGCAAAACAAAAGTTGGAAATTGAGAACTGCTCATTGAGAAGAATGATATAAAGGTTAAAGTAGCATCTACAAGATGACAACATAGACAAACAACACATAAAAAAATCCTGACATTGTCCTAGTTGGTTGTACCTAATGGGAAAAGATAAGCACTGCAGAAGCAAACAACAAATCCGCTGTGAGATAAAAAAAATAAAAAAAATTAAATGAACCTTTCTGAAAAGGGAAAAATGCAAGCGGTATGGACCAGAAGATTTTTCCAAGTTCCAATAGATAGAATGATAAAATACTACAGATACTCTTCATTCCTATAGAGAAAAAAAAACCAGCACAAAGTTGAACAAGATTGTTTTCCAAAATCATATGGCTAGAACTTCACAACAAGCCCGTTCAAACACACAACTAGTGTACTGAAAGAAATACTTCTAGTCAAAGTGAATTTCTATGTGGTACATTCGTAGGCCAGGGATATGTTGAACAAATCCGGGGAGGATAATTGTAGGTTTCTATCATATTTACAATTGGAATCCCAAAATACACTTGTGCATTCTCCGCATACCATAACCGACTCCATACCTAGACTGGATGATGAGATGAATAACATACTGAGTTTAGGGGTAAGTTGCGTAAAGGGAACTACCTAGTTGTGTATAAACCTGAGGATTCGTCACAATCAAGATGACCATCGTTTTCTTCAAAAGGGATAAGTAGCTACAATGTCCAACACTACCCAACTGATAGGAAAGCAAAGTGCCTGTGCCCATACTATGGCACAAAATATAGCAAGGCGATATCTAAAACCTAAAATTCTGTGAGACCCAAATGAAAAGAATAGTATGGAAACACACAACGCTTTTTTTTTTGCAAGCAATATGGAGAAGAGAATACACACATTTTACCCTGAACCAACAAAGCCCATAATTCCAAAACCTAAGGTAACATCACACACAACTGGTATAGCTATGCAATAATAAAAGTACACAACTTGCAAACTAACAGGAGCATACACCCACATAATGTAAAACATGTGCATTGCATAAAAGGCAGTGAAACATGCCTACAGACCCACGACAATACGGTTCAAATGAAGGCAACAGATGCCTCAGACCCAAAATCTAGTGACTCCCAGAATTCCCATCACCTGATCCTTATTTCCATGTGATGCATCCGACAGGCAACTTTGTTGCAGCCAGTAAACAATAGGGCTTGATTCAGTGGAGAGAAACAACATGCGTAGATCTAGGCTAAATTGGGGAGAAAGGTCTGAGGGTTCCAAACCTTCCTTCATGCCACCCTACCCCAACAGGCTAGTTGCTTGTGTGGGTAATATGGTGGGGGTCTAGCTCACTTTGAACTCTGAGTAAGGAGGTGGGAACCATAGCGTAGGCAATTGACATCATCCCCACACAAACTCAAACTCTACATAACCAAAGCAGTAGAAACACAGAAAATAAAGGCTTGTTATTGCACCTCACAGCCCAAACGCAGCGCCCAGCCATCGCCGAGGAGCTGCACAAACACAAAACACAGTTTTTTTATCAAAAAAAAAAAATTAATAAAACCAAATAAAAATAAAATACCCACATAACAACAACGAGTTACCACAGCCCCGTGCAAGCGCCAAGTGTCTTCATTCAAACATGTGTCTACAATCGTGGATCGACATCCAAACCTCTCAGCATGTCGATGCTTCTTTTCCAAGTCCGACAACTGTAAAGGTCCTGCAACACTAGCAACTTCGTTATCTTCCCCCTCATCTAATGGCTTCTCCACGGCTTCCGTGACGTCTGCGATGGGGTCCACCAACTCTTACATTGTTGAATCTTCACACTTCTAGGTAACAATGTTGAGTTGGGATGCCTCATCTCTGGAAGGTGGTTCCAGGTTAACTGCCTCAGATTTTTCTGGTTCTTCTTCTGACAGAGGAGCAGTCTGTTTTACGTCCGACTCAAGGCCCTCGCCTACAACATTTTTCGAAGGATCTGAAGAATTTTCCAGGAATTCAGTCGAGGAAGGGCTGGGAGCATCGCGGTTCAGATCACTCTTAGAAAGTTCATCACGCAGCTCCTGGATCTTCAGTTTCTTCCATTCTTTTGTGACCTTTGATGAACTTTCCACCGTCACCATTACAACAAATCAAAGAATTATGTGATGAAGAATGAAAATGAACCACCGATAAACACGAAAACCCTGCACTGAAACCCTCAAATCCTTCTAGCTCGCAAATACAACACAGAGAAATAATGAAGGCGACAAGCGATGGATGCGTTTAGGGTTTAGGAAGGCGGAGCGTGTAGGGTTTGGGAGTGGAAAGAAAAAGGGACACGTGGGCCTCATGCAAGGACCCATGATGCCCATTTAATGTATAATGAAACCACGATGCCCATATGCCCATATAATGAAATTAATTTAAAAAAAAAAATTAAATTAATTTTTTTTTTGTTATGATATATTTTTTTAATTATTCGTTCATATTTAAAATTATTTAAAAAAAAATAGTTTTAAATAAGGTTTTTTTATTAGTTTTTTTTTTGTATTTACTTATTATTTTAATTAGTTTAGATTCAAACCAAAGAGTAAAGTTTAAACTTGGATTAGTTCTTAATTTTAGAATAAAAATTAAAGTTTTATTAAAGTTTTTTTTTTTTTTAAAGCAAAGTTTTATTTATTTATTTATTTTAATTCTTAAAGTTTAATTTAAAAAGTAGTGAATTTAAAATTTAATTGAATTTAAGCCCTAATTTAAATGATAAAATATTAGTTAATCTTAAGTAATATAGGGTTAAGTATAAATTTTAGAGACGGTCAAAGGTTTTTGAACCCAAGACCACCCATGAAGCGATGTGCCTTAAGAAGATTAATAACACCAACGCGCCACACATGCCACTTTTACAAATAAATTCACATGAATAGATTAATTATCAATAGTAGAAAAGTAATAGCCTGAATAATAATCTCCAATTATCCAAGCACCAAGCTCACAAGACCATACACACAACTCATGAATGGCGCCAAATCCCTCCACTCCATTCCACCAGTCAAGTCAATGCTAAAATCTCAATGCAACAATAAACAATGTCAACACTACATGCCAAGGAAAACCTCCCGAGTCAAGAATCGGAGGATATTTAGTTATGAGCGAAAAGTTAAAGGACTTAGAAGACTAGGACATGCGGGAAGGAGGTGACATATGCCCTAGGAGAGTAAGCATATGAATTGACGAGTATGGAACAAGGCTAGCGTCTTCTGAGGGAAAAGGGAACCAATAGTTTTTTTTTATATAGGTACAATGAAGCTTAGATGTAATCCTAGCCTAACCCTGTAATCCCTAAAGGGTAGTAATACGTTTCTGGACAAATGAAAAACTTATGACTAACTACGTTTCTAGTTTGAGTAGCACCAATTTGAAACATCCTTGAACTCACCCTTAAAAATTTGGGTGATGCAGGTTAAAGCATAATGGATGGTCAATACTTGAGAAATTAGTGAGGAGAACATCGTCATAAACACCACCACCATCACCGGCCACCACCATCGCTTTGAACTAGCTCATATTCATTTCGTTGGAAGCCATTAATAGAACTTTGAAGGGAGACTGGCGATTAGATTTAAAATTTAATTGAATTTAAGCCCTAATTTAAATGATAAAATATTAGTTAATCTTAAGTAATATAGGGTTAAGTATAAATTTTAGAGGTCCAAAGGTTTTGAACCCAAGACCACCCACCGATCGTAGTGCTTTAAGAAGAGCAATAACACCAATGCACCACACATATCACTTTTACAAATAAATTCACATATGAATAGATTAATTATCAATAGTAGAAAAGTAATAGCCTGAATAATAATCTCCAATTATCCAAGCGCCAAGCTCACAAGACCATACACACAACTCATCGAGCCAAGCGCCAAATCCCTCCACTCCATTCCACCAGTCAAAGTCAATGCTAAATCTCAATGCAACAATCGACAATGCCAACACTACATGCCAAGGAAAACCTCCCGAGTCAAGCATCGAAGGATATTTAGTTGTAAGCGAAAAGTTAAAAGGACTTAGAGTAGGACAAGCGGGAAGGAGGTGACATATGCCCTAGGAGAGTAAGCATATGAATTGACGAGTATGGAACAAGGCTAGCGTAGCTACAGGGAAAGGGAACCAATAGTTTTTTTTATATAGGGGCACAGAAATGAAGCTTAGATGCTTAATCCTAACCCTAACCTAGCCAATCCCCTAAAGGAGTAATGTCTGTTTACAGACAAGTAAAGAAAACTTATGACTAACTCTGTTTCTAGTTTGAGTAGCACCAATTTGAAACATCCTTGAACTCACCCTTAAAAATTTGGGTGATGCAGGTTAAAGCATAATGGATGGTCAATACTTGAGGGAGTCGAGGCAGGGGAGCATCGTCGCAAGCACCACCACCATCACCAGCACCACCATCGCCTGAACTAGCTCTCATATTGCGCTCGTTGGAAGCCATTAATAAGACTTTGAAGGGACGACAACCAGCAGGGACTGACGTGGAACCCCCACTATCTGGAATGGGTAATCCATAAGCGTTAAGGGATTCAGGGGGAGGACCTCCACCCAAAGACATCACACAAGAATTGCAGAAGATCAAACTTCCAGTGTTTTCCAGGGGTCGCACGAGTGAACGCACGGAAGCATGGTTGGAAGACATGACAAGATGTTTTGCCTTAAGGGACTATGCATCCATCTCAAAGGAAAATATCACAATTTTTCAGTTAAGAGACACCACCTTGAACTGGTGGGGCAACCTAGAAAGACAAATGCACCTTACCCCAGACACAGTATCTTAGGAACTTTTTGAGGAGAGGTTCTGAAGGAAATATCTACCAGCATACTACGAGGAACAACAGGTAGGGGAATTTCATGCCTTAGTACAGGGAAACAGAACTGTAGAAGAATATGAGATCAGATTTATGGAACTGGTCAAATATGTTTCGTATATGGATAATGACCAATGATAGGCAGAGTGCTTAGTCTATGGATTGAACCCTAAGATAAGAGCTATGGTGCGGATGTGGAAACCATCTTCAGTAGCGGAAGCGGTGGAAAATGCATGTGGTGTGGCGGAACACATGAAATTAACCGGGGGTACAAGACCGACATTTTCGCATCATCCTGGATTCGTAGGGAAGGCCCTAAGGACATTTCCCATGGGAGGGGGCTCAAGGCCACCACCATATGGTAAAATAGTTGCGCCAAGGACAGTAGCCGCAGGGATTTCAATGGTAGCGAGTCCATCATCCCGTTCATCACCAACAACACAGATAGGTCCATGACCATCTCAGGGAACAGCTAGTAGGGGTAGGGATTCCAGGGGAAGGAACTCATTTCAGAGATAGTCACATAACAGTGCATAGGTTCAATCTCGTGTTACCTGTTGGGGGTGCGGAGGATCCCACTACTAGCGTGACTTCCCAAAGCTACAATATGGTTTTGTGCATAGAGAAGGAAAGGCATTGATGGGGATATAAAGTAGCAGCCACCATATTTACACAACGGTTAATAATCGCCAGGCCGAACATCAATCCATGGTGGTGGAGTCATCAGGTATGCTAAATCATATCAATGTTAAGATTTTGTTTGATTCTGGTGCGACAGATAGTTTCATTTCACCATCTGCATTAGAAAAGAGTGGGTTGNGAAGGAAATATCTACCAGCATACTACGAGGAACAACAGGTAGGGGAATTTCATGCCTTAGTACAGGGAAACAGAACTGTAGAAGAATATGAGATCAGATTTATGGAACTGGTCAAATATGTTTCGTATATGGATAATGACCAATGATAGGCAGAGTGCTTAGTCTATGGATTGAACCCTAAGATAAGAGCTATGGTGCGGATGTGGAAACCATCTTCAGTAGCGGAAGCGGTGGAAAATGCATGTGGTGTGGCGGAACACATGAAATTAACCGGGGGTACAAGACCGACATTTTCGCATCATCCTGGATTCGTAGGGAAGGCCCTAAGGACATTTCCCATGGGAGGGGGCTCAAGGCCACCACCATATGGTAAAATAGTTGCGCCAAGGACAGTAGCCGCAGGGATTTCAATGGTAGCGAGTCCATCATCCCGTTCATCACCAACAACACAGATAGGTCCATGACCATCTCAGGGAACAGCTAGTAGGGGTAGGGATTCCAGGGGAAGGAACTCATTTCAGAGATAGTCACATAACAGTGCATAGGTTCAATCTCGTGTTACCTGTTGGGGGTGCGGAGGATCCCACTACTAGCGTGACTTCCCAAAGCTACAATATGGTTTTGTGCATAGAGAAGGAAAGGCATTGATGGGGATATAAAGTAGCAGCCACCATATTTACACAACGGTTAATAATCGCCAGGCCGAACATCAATCCATGGTGGTGGAGTCATCAGGTATGCTAAATCATATCAATGTTAAGATTTTGTTTGATTCTGGTGCGACAGATAGTTTCATTTCACCATCTGCATTAGAAAAGAGTGGGTTGGCAGCCTACAAGCACGGTGACTTTAAACAAGTCGAGATCGATTCGGGGGAAAATCAAGTGGTAGGACCTAGTGTTGATAATTTTATAGTAGACCTGGGAGTGTGTACTACCAGGTTGAAGGTATATGTCACTGCTCTCGGGGCATATGACCTAATCATTGGAATGGATTGGTTAGTAGCTCACCGATCCATGGTAGATGGTTTCACAAAGAGGGTGCTTTGTGTCGACGACGAAGGAAGGCTAGTAGAGATCCAGGGTGTACGAAGAAATGTGTCATTACGCTTTATATCAACTATGAAGGTTAAGTGATGCTTGAGAAAAGGGTTTTGATTGTATGTAGTGGAAGTAGTGTATGAAAGGAAGGGACTCTCATTGGATCAGTACCTGGTATTGTCATAATTTAAGGATGTTTTTCCGAACGAGTTACCAGGGTTACCTACTGAGAGGGAGCTTGATTTCACTATTGAGCTAAAACCTGGTGTAGAACCAATATCCAAGACTCCGTATCGGATGACATTGCCAGAAGTTTGTAAATTGCAAATGAAGTTGAAAGAGTTACTGGACTTAGGGCTAATAAGGCCCAGTGTCTCACCTTGGGGTGCACCAGTAATTTTTGTAAAGAAGAAGGATGGATCCTTATGAATGTGTATAGACTACAGGGACTTGAACCATGCTAGAGTGAAAAATAGGTACCCAATTCCATGAATAGATGACCTTTCTGATCAAATGAAAGGAGCAGCAGTATTCTCAAAGATTGATTTGCGATCACGGTATCATCAGTTAAAGATTAAGGAAGGTGATATCCCAAAAACTCCCTTTCGAACTCAGTTTGGACATTACAAGTTCGTCGTCATACCTTTTGGATTGACCAATGCACCAACAGTATTCATGAGCCTCATGAACGACGTATTTCGGAAGTACTTAGATCGATTTGTACAAGTATTTCTAGATGACATCCTCATCTATTCCAAGAATGAAATAGAACATGAGGAACACTTGCAAATAGTGTTGTCCTGCCTTAGAGAGAACAAATTGTATGGGAAGTTGTTGAAGTGTTCCTTCTTCCAGGAAGAGATTCACTATTTAGGTCATATCATTTCCGGCGAAGGAATCTCTATGAACCCATAAAAAGTAAAGGCCATTATGGAGTGGCCAGTGCCGAAAAATGCCCATGAGGTGAGAAGCTTCATGGGGATAGCAGGTTATTACCGGAGATTTGTGGAAGGATTCTCCAAAATAATGAAACCCATCACCACCTTGCAGCATAAGGGGGTCAAGTATGAATGGAAAAAAGAGTGTGATAGTGCATTCATTGAGGTTAAGAGGTTACTAACTCATGCACCAATTCTATGAGTGCCAGATATGGAAAATGACGTCACAAGCTGCACGGATGCCTCGAAGCAAGGGTTGGGGGACGTGCTAATGCAGGATGGAGGAGTGATAGCTTATGCATCAAGGAAGTTGAAGAAACATGAAGAGCTATATGAGACTCATGATTTAGAGTTGGCAGCTGTAATGCTAGCTCTGAAAATTTGGAGGCACTATCTTGTGGGGCAGAACTTTGAGCTCAAAATGGACCATCAAAGTTTAAAACAACTCTTCACTCAAAGAGATCTGAATGCCAGGCAAAGTCAATGGAGTGTGTTTATGAGTGAGTAGGATTTTGGTATTTCGTACATCAAGGGAAAGGAAAATGTGGTCGTATATGACTTGAGTAGGATATCACATATCTTCTCCTTGGTAACCTTAAAGGTCAACCTGAGGGAACATGTGTTGACACAACTCCAACGAGACAGTTGATATTTAAAGGTTACTTCAAACCACCAGAGCGGGAGGCAGCTAGATCCAAAATATGAAGGATATAGTCTGGAAACAGATGGACAGTTAAGATATCAAGGAAGGATGTACATCCCTGAGAATGGGGATATTCGAAGCATCATACTGAAGGAAGCCCATAGAGCACTTTATTATGCACATCCGAGTGTGAAGAAGATGTACGCAGATATAAGGAAACTCTTCTTCTAGGTAGGCATAAACGCGATGTAGTCGATTTCGTCGCCAAGTGCCTAGAATGTCAACAACTGAAAGTTGACCACCATCACCTGCATGCCTCCTACAACCACATGATGTTCCTATGTCCAAGTGGGATGTCATCTCTATGGATTTTTTTGTGGGGTTTCCCCTCACATCTCATAGACACAATGCCATTCTTGTGATAGTGGATAAGTTAACCAAGAGTGCTCATTTTATTATGGTTAGAGATACTTATGATGTCACTAATGTGGCACGTGTGTTTGTAAGTGAGGTTATCCATTTGCACGGGATACCTAAGAACATCATTTCAGATAGGGGCTCCAGATTCACTTCTAGGTATTGGACAAGTCTGTAGTCAATGTTGGGGACTCAGTTGAACTTAAGCACAACTTATCATCCTGAAACAGATGGGAAAACTAAGAGAGTAAATAAATTCATGGAATACATTCTTAGGATGTATGTCATGGATAATCAAACCCAGTGGGAGAAGTACTTACCTTTGGTAGAGTTTTCCTACAATAACAGTTTTCATAGCTCCATCAGAATGCCACCCTACGAAGCTTTGTATGGGAGGCCATACATAACGCCATTGAGTTGGGATAGACTAGAAGACTGAGTAACATTTGGGCTAGAATTGATTCAAGAGATTGAGGAATAGGTGATTCAGATTAGGTGGAGGCTAAAGGAAGCATAGGATAGGCAGAAAATTTATGCGGATGCACGTAGGACCCATCAAAGTTATGAAGTGGGAGACCAGGTTTTCATTCGTATCAAGCCTAATAATAGTACCATATGGTTCAGGAAGGGGACAAAGTTGTCACCTCAATTTATAGGACCATTCAGGATCCAATATAAAATTAGACCTGTTGCATATCGTCTCATACTGCCACCCCACTTGCATAAAACTCATAATGTATTTCATGTATCTGTTTTACGTCATTATGTTGATGATGAATCACATAAACTAAATTGGAAGTAATTGTAGGTATCGGACGTGGGAACCCTCACGGTAGAACCATTACACATATTGGACTGTAGATTCCAACAGCTGAGGAACTGTCTAGTAGACCAAGTTAAGGTCCAATGGGACAAGTATAGTCCAGGATTTGATACTTGGGAAGACGTCGAGACAATACGACGAGACTATCCCTCACTTTTTTGACCACCTCGAGAATATGTTTCTCGAAGGTTGGATGTATGCAACACCACCTTTTGACTTAGACAACTAGGATTACCTGAGGCATATATACTTTATTTTCTAGTCATAATGAAACTATTAAGTGATACACTTAAACTTTAAATGTATGAACTTCTATGAATGATTAAATGTTATTGATGATGATATATATGATGTGACATATTGTGAGAATGTGAATTTAATGAATGTTTAAATGCTATTAGGATGATTTTTCATATGATGCAATCTATTTTGGGTAAATGATAATCTTATGAATGGGTGTCGAAACTGAATTATGGGATATTATGAGATCTATTTCTAACGGGAAAACTTTGATGTTAATTTATCGATACAGGGATACCAAATTGAAATGATGATAGTATGCAATTACATAATGATAATGCATAGAAATGTATGATTTTGTGTTACAGACTAATCTGCAGGTTATGGGCTATGAAATAGGTAAGGGATAATGATGATGAGAGTGGATCTCATGACCACTAGCCAAGAAACACTATGGTATGAATATTGTATGTGGAATTTATATTGGTTTGGATGCATTTCTATGATATGTGGACCAATGCAGGATTTCAGGTGATGAAACTGCCCAAAACCAAATAAACGATGACAAAACCCCCAACAACATGGTGCCATTGTATATTCCATTGTAGGGTGTGGACCCTAGTTATGATTAGGAGGGGTGGAGGCATTTCCGACTGTGTATCCTCCGAAACCAAAAGTCATGGTAGGACATTGTTAGTTCATGCTCCCCAAGACGTGTGATGATGACTGTCAGATGCCTACTAGGGAAGCTTGGTCGAGATAGCGACACTTCCTCTTATGGGTTCTATTTGGAGTTAGGTCAATATAGTTGACGCTCCAAGATAGTTTAGTGTTAGGGAGGAAGGATGAGTAGTAATAATTGAGAAGGTATGGAGATCTGTCTTGTGGTGGAATTTAATGTTTTCCCTTAAAAAAAAAATGAAATGTGTATATATGAATATTCATTATTACATAACTAAACCATAGTTGTCTAAATAAAATTGTTGAACCGGATAATAGTAATTAAAGGATTTCTCAAACAATTGATTGGTTTTTGTCTTTTATAAAGGACTAGTCTTGCTGACTAGATTGGATGCATACATAAATTACTAAAGGATGATTGTTTTGATTATTAGTACATGCACGAGACTTGTATGTACTAGCTACACATGCATTTCTTGTACATATATACTAGTATGTATGAGTTTTCTTGACTTACTTACTCATAATGTTGGTTAATTGTTATGAATGTGTGAACCATGTTTCTTTTCCTTTGTAACATAAGATACCTTAACTTCGGGATGAAGTTTCCTGAAGGGTGGGTGTATGTAACAACCCTAGTTGAATATATACTTAGGGATTATTAAGTAAAAATTAATTAGGTGATTAATTGTCTTAACATGGTTTTAACTAAACAAAGATTGGCATAATAATATTAATTAAATATTCATTAATTAATTAATTGTTATAATTTTTATTAATTAATTAATTAAATTAATTACCTATCACATTGAATGAACATGGTAATAAATTTAAAAGGGTTAATAAATTTAATTGTTTAAATGAATGGATTACGTATACGGAGGGGATAAGGAGCATTAATAAATAAGGATAAGGGGTATTAATAATAGGATAAAGCATTAAGTCCCCGAGGTGTAGGACAGTCGGTGACAGAGTGTGTTGTTAAGCCACTCCATGTTGTTAAAGTCACCGGTTCGAAACCCGCGGGGACAAAAAATCCAACCATGTTAAGGGTTGGTGTGGCTCAGGCCGGGTGCGATCCCCAGGTAATTTTGACGGCTTAGATGCCCCTGAGTCGTGGTTTCTCAAGCCACAGGTTAATCGCGTAGCCAACAGGTCCCGCACAAATTAACAAACAAAAAAAAAAATAGGATAAAGTATTAATAATCGGATAAGATAATAAATGTGTAGGTAAGGAAATAAATGAGGAGAAAGGGAGGTGAAGGAGGGATATGAGCAGAAGAGGCTTTACGGAAGGGAGGATTATCATTCTACGGGGGTTTTGGGAGGGTTCTTTTTTATTTGCACAAGAGGGTTTGAGTTCTGTAGTCGGGAAGGATTAGTACAGGGGGCACCGGTTTGTTGGGGGTTTTGGGCACGGTGGCCATGATATCCATATGGTATCCTGGAGCTAGGAAGTTGTCCTAGTTGGCAAGGTGGAAACAAGGTTTGGGCAGATTTGGTCAGTGCATTAGGCAACAACAAAGCAGTGGGCTGGACAACCAGGTCGACGAAGCAATTAGCATCAGGAAGAGGTAAAATTGTTTTATTCTGTTACGAAATTATTATGGTAAAATTGTTTTATTCTGTTATGAAATTATTATTCGTTGATAAATTTATATGTGTATGTGTTGAATTTATAAGAAATTACTGAGTTTTCTGAAATCAAGTAGAAGTTACTAACTCAATTTATGGATTTAATAGACTTAAATTAATTAGGTCCCTACACCACAGATGGGGGCATGTTCGCATGAAATTAAAGCGAAAGGCATGATGGTTGAGCTTCCATTTCTAATGTTATTGATTATTGGCATGAATTTGCATAGGATCAATATATATTTTCTATATGTCTCAGCAAGCAATGAATATATTTTGACATTGAAGCACCTTTTGACATGGAAGCCTTACTATTGAGCTCATAAAACTTATAACATATATTTTATTATGGTAGACAATTTTTTCTTAGTGGTAAGTATTTCTACCTAATCCCACTATATATCAACTAAATATAAAATTTAATGCAATTAAATATTCTAATAGAGTTACAAAATTTAAAATCCTATATAATTATGACTCTAAATAAAATTCTACCACATTTATAAAAATATGATTCTAAATAAAAATCTACCACATTTATAAAAAAATGAGTTTATATATAAAGAATAACTAACACAACCACAATTTTTCCCATTAAATTCATGCATTTTCCACTTTGATACATTTTCTGACTGATCTACTGTAAGCACCCCAAAAGTTGATGCATTCTCTTTGGTGTCACAAAGTAAGTACACCAAGACCAAAGCCAAAAGAAATATTTTTTTCAATAACTATTTAGTTTAATTAATGAACCTTCCTATGTTATTTGTGTCATTAGTTTAACTAGTTTTCCATTTGTTTAACTAGATTATCTACATTCTTTAGTTAAACCCACCATATTTAGATATCGAATTTAGATTTTATATTATTTTAATTGACACCGCATATTCGATAAATTTATATATTGAGTTTTTATATGAAACTGAAACTTTCTTAACCTATGTATATTATGTTATTAGTTATCGAACCCATGCTTATTATATCCCTCATGAGTTCAACCCGTGTTTCCCTCCCCTTCATATTGAGTTCTATCTTTGTCTTTGGGGAATTGTAGAAATTATAGATTTCTTATCATTTAGTATATTACTTTATCACTCAAACCTTTTGAGTGTATATTTTCTAACTATAACATTTATGTATTTATTTGAACTTTTTATTAAATGAAAATAATATTTTAAAAAATTAAAAACAATTAATCTTTTCACAAATAAAAGAAATTTTCATTGCTTAGCACATTGTCCAACCATTAGGTTATTTTCCTTCCTTATTAATATTTAATTTAGATATTAAGTCTTTTAATTAGGAATGAAATATTTATTAGATTTCATTGAGTTTGTATGTAAATGTTTAGCTTTTTTTTTTTTTTTTTTACCTGTTTTAGTTTTATTAAGGGAAAAAATGTTATAATGATTTTTTACCCATTTGTATATGATTTATCATCTCAACTTTTGGTATATTGATTTGTAATTTTGGTCTTTCGTATATTTGTTTGTGATTTTGATATTTTCTTTTTAGTGATAAAAATAAAGTAATTTAAATAATGTTGAGAAAATTATATCAGTAGATATTCAAAGAAATTTGGTAGCTAGTATCTCCATTTGGTATTACCGGAGATATTATTGAAAAGTATCAGTTATATTAATTACAAAACACTATTGGCCAATGAACAAAAAAGATATGGGTTATAGTAATCCCATTTATCATTCCTAAGTATCATAAATTTTCCATATTATAACATTAATCCTCAAAGGAAGAATCAACAATTTTCCATTAAATAGAGAGAGGTCCAAGGGTCATGAAAAAATTCTGAGGATCCATTCAGGTTCTTCCCCCATACATTATATCATCCTTGTTCGAGTGCCAATCTATCTTTTGAGAGTGAGTTCGCTTCTTTGTTCCAGGTCCTATAGACATGTGAAAAAGTGAAGTGTAAGAAATGAAAGAGATATCTGAATATCACTCCATACTACATGTGAAAAGGAATAATGCAAAAATGGGCATTGGATTGATTCGTGTTCTTGCTTGCATAGGGAACAATGGCTAGGGACCACAAAACTCCTTCTTTGAATATTTCCCAAGTTGTATCTCTATGTGTCAGAAGGAGACACATAAATATTTTTTATTTTGTTGGATAGTTCATTTTTCATAGAATATTTCCCTACAGAGGGGGTGGATCATCAATATTATCAAGGATAAGAGAATAATATCGATGTTTGGGTGCATATCCCCCTCTGGGATTAAATTTCCAAATTAAGGAATCCATTTAATTAGAAAGGTAGAACAAGGAGGAGGATAGTGAATTCGTGTAAACCATTTATAGAGAGAGAGAGAGAGAGAGAGAGAGAGAGAGAGAGAGAGAGAGAGAGAGAGAGATTTTATGTTAGTAGGAGTCCACATGCATTCCTATTCCTAATAATTCACACATGTTCCTAAAGTGCATGCATGTTATTTTCATTTAAATTATTTTGGGAACGCATGCACATTCCTAAGTAATCCAAGTTGGATAGTTTATGTGTGGTAGTTATTGAGTATCAAAGTTGTAGGATTAAGAATTCATGGACATTTCTAGGAACGTACATGTGTTACTACATGTGCACATTCCTTTGCACCCCATTTCCACTTTTCTTTCCATCAACTTCATACAATATCCCAAAGGTCTCATGGGAATAAGGGACCTGTTAGTACATGAAATGCACTCGATTTTAATTCCACCTCATTTTTGTTTTTTTTAGGTTTTCTTTCAAATTAACACAACTCATCTTTTGAAGACCATGTGTCAGGTCTTATCCATTTGGGTCATGTATTTACAACTTCAGTTTGATTGAGTCATGTTTAAGGGAATTTGAGCATCATTTCGAGTCATAACTAAGTTGTTAATCTTGGTTAAGGTATACTCAAGTTGATCAAGTCACATGGTTATCATAGAGTATTGTTCTCATCATTTGAAAAGGGAAAGTCTAAAAGTTATTTCATTATATTTTAAAGAGTCTTGAGGGTATTTTATGTTATGAACAAAGTATTACTTAGGCCTTCAAAATAAATTTTGAACCTTTATTACTTGTAACCACTCAAATCAAAGTTCACTACAAAAGTTCCTAATGTTTCACAATGCCAAAGTGTCAATTGTCAAATTGCTGCAAAATACTTTATAGGAATTGCTTTTAATGAATTTTGGTGGTGTTGATATGGAATGCTTGACTAAATTAGAACAATTGATTAGAGAGACATCACATTTGATAATGTATCTACATCAAAATTATACAATACATGTTAAATCTATCTCTGGTACAGTAATTGTATCCTCACCTGAATGGATATTTGATTCTAGAGAAACCCATCACATGGCTACACATAGAATTTGCTTGATTCCATTATTTCATGAAATAAAATGCATGATTTTATGGGAAACTCTTCACTTTTGGTTGTGTATTGGAAAGTTTCCTTTGAGATGATAGATGGCATGATGGACAATGTTGTGTATGTTCATAATTGTTTAGCTAATTTTATCTCAATTTATCATATTGAAAATTCTAGTGAAGACAAAATAATCTTGTTTAATCTTGATTATGTTGTTGTTTTGAAATTAAGGATCCTTCACAATTTGCTAACATAGGGAAAGTGGATCACCATGCATGGCTTGTAATCTTTCTCTAATTGTGTGCTATATTACCCTACAATTGTATTACTTTCTCACTCGAATAACTTAAGTAAATTATGGCATGAGTGATTTGGTCACTTAATATATCTCTATATTCACTAACCAAGTAGTCAAAATATGGGACCACTTATTTTCCACCTATCTCTTTTGTTTATGATGTTCTCACTAGGTGTTTTATTGGAAATCATTCTCAAGGTACTTTTGATAAACAAAAATCTTGGAGAACTTTTGTAGGTCCTCAACTTCTTCAGAGTGATATTGTGGGTCGTTTTACTACCTTGTCTTCTCAAAGAGACCAATATTCACTTACATTTTTTTATGACTAATGAAAATGCACTTGGGTCTACTTCTTCAAGAAAAAAATACATGATTTCGACACTTTTCTTGTGTTCAAATCCTTTTTTGAAAAGTAATATGAAAATTCTATCAAATTTTTGTGGGTAGATAATGGTAGTGAATATGTCAACCACAGATTTGAAGATTGTTGTGACATTCAAGGTATTCAAATCCAACATATTATTCCATATTATTCCCTACTACCTCATCAAAATGTTGTTTCTAAAAGGAAGAATCATACCTTGAAGGAGATGGGAAATTGAATGATCCATTGTCGATGTCTTTCCCCATAATTTTGGGTTGAAGCCATCAATTTTTCCAAATATACTCAAAATTGATGTTTCCCTAGAGGTTTGCGCTGACCACATATATTCAAAATTGTGCACCTTAAAAAGATATCCAAGGGGTGAATGCAGAAGAATATTGAAGTGGACAAGAACCATTTGTTCTCCATATTAGAATCTCTTGGTTTAATTCTTTGTCTCACATCCCCAAAGAAAAAACCAAGACAATGGACATACAAAGTAAAAATTGGATATATGTTGGCTACCCAGAAAGTGATAAAGGGTATAGATTACTTGATCTTGACACACGTGACTTAATCATCAATAGGAGTGTTAAATTTCATGAGCATCCCCTTCATCATCTTAGATATTCATATGATTTTCCTTATTTTAATTTTATTTCTCCTTCTAATGATTGTTCTCTTGAAGAACAATGTGATGAATTTATTCTACCACTTCCTAATTGGCATAAAATAAGAAAGAATTCCTCTCTTCAAATGATGACTCCTTTATTTATGTCTAGTTATTAAAATCCAAAGTATTTTCATGAGGCCCATGGTATTATAGAGTGGGACATAGCCATGCAATATGAGTATAGTTACTTGTTGAAAAATAGCACTTGGGACTTGGTCCCTATTCCAAAAGGTAGAATGTATTTTTATTACGCCCATGGTATTGTATATTGGGGCATAGACATGGAAGATGAGTATCATTCCTTGTTGAAAATATCGCTTGGGACATGGTTACTCTACCAAATGTTACAAAATTTGTTCATCATAAGAACCTATATTGACCCCAGTATACAACATTGTAGACAAGTATAAGACTACATTGGATGCTAAATTTTTTTCTTATGTTGATGGAAATGAATATTTTAAAACCTTTTCACTTGTGGCTAAAATGAATTATATTCTCCATTTTCTCTCTATATATTCATCTCATAAGTCTATAGTGCACCCAATGTATGATCTTTGTTTCATGGAGATTTACAGGAAGAGATATACATGGAGAAACCTCCTATCTAGGACTTTTAACTTGTCTACAAAGTTAAAAAAGTACTTATATCATCCCAGACAAGATCCTAGAGCTTGGTAGGAGAAGGTGGATTCTTTCTCTCTACGATTTTATGACTGCCACTTTGATTCAAATGTCTATATTTGCAAAAAGGGTATGAACGTATCCTCCTTATTATCTATGTCCATTATAACACACCCACGATGACGCATAGTTTTTTTTTCTTTTCTTAAAGGACAAATTCTCTATTCATGGTTTCTAATTTTGAAAGTTGGGAAACCAGTTCGACCTCCCGGTCGAGGATCTCTGATTCTGAAGCCAAACGACTCTTTGAGACCTTGATGTTCTCGCTCTGTAATTAAACATAGACCCTTTCAACTTCCAGGTGCAGGTCTAATGGCTCCCGTGACCTTCCCTTCGCGCTTTGGGAATCTCTGAGTTTGGGCACTAGCCCAATTTATGAGAAGCCCCTCCTTAAAGTGACCTTGGGTGATAACCTCATGCAAAAAAACAATTGCGGCCACAACCAAAGGTAGTTTGAAACCAAACTACCTTTCGGCCCATAATTCTCCTCGAGCCTCCACATATCCTATCTTCAAAATCGTGGTTTCGATTGCAGCTCGCCCTCAACTTTTTAAAGTTCACACATATCTGATCCCTGCAATGCTATAGGATGGTCGATCTCATGATCTTGATGGTGCCTATGAACTAACGTCTCAGATATATCCCTTTCAAAGCTATAGATCAGATCTGACCTCTTTCAAACCAATGATTGTGATTTGTTTTAGAATTCTAAACTTCAAAATTATCAAGTATCAAACTTTCCTTTCTTATGCATGTCAATATTCTGGTGGTGATGATTGGCAGACACCTATCCTTCTCAATAAGTGTCTCAACCTCTTCTTCGGGGGTTTGACCTTTCAACTAAATCAACGGTCCTATACCCCTTTTCTCAATCAATGGTCGAGATTTCCTTCAGGTCTTCAGAATTCTGAGATATCAAGTCTCAAAATTCACTTCCCACCAAAGAAAGATGATTCATGCCGCATGTCCACTTGAATCGGATGCTTGAGGCTTGCTTCAGGTATTTACCTAAAATATACAAATTTATACCACCTGTCCTCTTGATCTCATGGCTATGAATTACTTTGGGAATTTACCTAGAATGCCCCGATCTATGCCACGTGTCTTCTGGATCAGATGGATCAAAGTCACTTCACACTTAGCCTCTTGTGAAGTTTATATTTATCTCCCACAATTCTTCCGATGTTCGAATCCTTGAACTCTTGGATCTATTTCCACTTGTCAACCTTGACGATGGATGGTCCCTATTGGATTTAGAACTTCTGTAGTTCACAAGTCCACTCTTTTGTGCACTTTCAAATTGTTTAGGCCTCATGCACCTCCCTTGGGACCCAATGGCTATTGGTCCTCGTGCTCAAATATAATGGATGAGATCCAATATCCTCCTGCATGTACTCCTAAGTGTCTAAATGTGGATTCTGAATGTCCAAATCTCCTCCATAGTTCCCAATACAATGATCATTTTTTCTACTCCTCCTAAGCTTATGCCTTCTTCCATGACTTGGAATATTCAAAATGCTTCAAAGGAATCAACCTTTGATGCTTCTGTGAGTCCCTGATTTTGGGTCTCATCTGCGTTTCTGAAAATGCTATCTCTCCTAAGCTTTTGGACTTGGAATAAGTCTTACTCTTGTACACTGCTTGCACCATTCCCTCTGATATTCTTGAGCTTTCTTAGTCTCCTAAGGAATTCTACCATTCTACGTCTTCCAAAGGAATGTCTTTCAACACTCCGTCCAAATGTTGGCCTGGTGTACTCCTTGCACAGGTCTTCCTCCAGAGTGTTCGGCAACTGAGTGATTGTATGAATCGATTTGACAATATGGATGGATTTTTCTCCTGATAAACGGTTCACATCCATCCCCTCTGTCATATTCTTAAGTCATCTACAATTATTTCTACTCCGGTAGTTCAAGTAACTTGACTATCATGAAATTTGACCTCCGAGAGCCTCAATCTCCCGAGATTCTAAAACCTTCAATATCTAACTCCACCTTAACTCACAATCCAAAAAAACAAATCTCATGGATCACACGGTTGAGGGGAGTCTCATAGGATCCATATAACTATAGTCTAGGTCGACTTCACGACTTCGACTTTCATAGGTTTAATCACACCAATGCCTAATTCTCCTATTGCGCAAACTCCAGACTCACATATCCGATGGTAAAGGTGGGTCACGATAGATCCTTGGATATATAGCCTATATCACATCGTTACTTCGGGTTTCATAATTCAAAGTATTTTTCCCCTTCACAATGATTACGAACATCCATCGAATTTGAAAATGTTGAAGGCGTCAAGGCATCAATGCTTTTACTCCTTCCTCAAATATAACGGTCGTGAAAAACCTTAGATCCTCCCAAACGGATCTCATCCGTTCATCTTCCAAAAGGAATATATTCATATTGAATCGTCCATTCTCCGTCCTTCCTGAGCTTCATCAGTTATGAAGGATTTAAGAGCATTGTGCTCTTTCTCCTAGAATTAACACTTAGAAGGGTATTCTGCACAACTCTTGCGCTCCTTCATCAACTCTAGAAATTAAGTGGCTCTCAGTATCTGTACTACCTCTCCTGAGATTAACAAACTTTGTCCTTCAAGGGACTTATAATTACTAGAAGGGTCGACATGAATACATGAAACTGTACCTAAGGTCGATGAACTCACAGTTCATGGCTCTAGCTTAAGCCACCACAGGGTGCAAGCATTTACGAATAAAAAACATTTCCAATATGTTAGCACTAAAAGTCACCTATGGATTGTGGCAGAGGTAATACTAGTACCCATCAGTTTGTATGTCACAATGAATAAATTTATGGGTGGTCTAATGGACGTATACTCATGATTATGTCGCTTTAACTCAAAAAACTAGGTTGGTCTACATAAGAAGATGAGGTCTTGATCTAACTTCAATCAGTAAGTTGAGTAAAGGGTGAGTAGGGGGAAGAACTGGTGAGGAAATGTAGAGGTTTGTTATGGACATTGGGTCTTGTAGCAACCTAAGCAGGAAAATATTTGAATACAAAATCTTCTTGAACCTAATACTTTAGGAAACTAAAAACATCATAACAATATTGCAATCAAACATACATTACAATGCAATCACAACAACTTGATTGGATGACCCATGCCCGAGTCTTCAATATCAGAAGAAAATGAGATGATAAGAAAGTTAAATTACATTAAATAAGAAGTCTAAAATGGAAACACATAACGAGAGAACAAGAGGCTTCATTAAAAATTTACAATACGGGATCTTAGCTCAACCATCAACCTTAAAAAAATATCAAAACTAAGTATTCTTACTCAGAACAGTTGACGCTACTAGGAATGTGACTTGGCCACTATAATCAAATATTTGCATCTGCATATTCTTCTGTTAGTATGCACTTGCATTCTTCTGTCAAACGTGATCTCATATCAGTATGGGATTTGAAGGAGAATTCGTTTACAGGCGAAACTTTCGACTGACATTCTGCCTCCATGGATAGCTCTCCATGATTTCCATTTATGGGCTCAGACGAGGTTTCAAAAACCTCCCCCATTTCCATTAACTACTTTTATTGGGATTAGGACGAGGCATGACACCCATGACTATTCCAGGAGAGCTCATAATTCCTTTGAGGCAATTCTGGCGTGTTGAGGCCATGTCGATCCTTCTCTGTGACCAACACGGGTGCTTCAATATTTCACATGGCTCCATTTACTTGCCCCAAATGACCACGCATTATGACCTCATGCTTATCCACATGAAATATCAGGATTTTGTATTTCGAGAGTTTCTACTCCCCTTGATCTCCAGTACTCCGATGCTCGAAATCATGAAAGGGCCCATCGGGATCTAGGACCGGGTTTACTGTAAAACTGATGGTTGAGCTCATTTCCTCAAACACTTTGGACACCTACTACTTGGATGGGAACTTATTCTTATTTTGGCCCCACTTTATATATGACCCTCACTTGTGATCCTGGTTTTTACTCTCAGGTACGTCGCGATTTCATGTTTCATGTGTTCACGTTGTGCTCCATGTTGAAATCTCCAAGTCATGAAAGTTATATCCCCAGATTGGATGACACGCATCCCTTTGAAAAGGATGACCCAGATCGTATCGATGTTTCAAGACTTAGGGCCATCAACAGTTCTCACCTCAGACTTCCCAAAAATATTTCCTCCATGGTTCGGATCCTATGCCACGTGCCCTTCTAAAATGGACAACCAAGATCATTTTGGGACTTTGCATGTCACGAGTCTTCAATACTTTCCCACCTACTTCCCCAACTCAAGAAATCATGAAAAATGGATCTAACGGTCCATATATTTCCTTTGATGAATGACTACGATATTTTTACGATTTCACAGTTTGTGGGTTCTGAAGACTCTTCTCTTTGACTTCGCTGACACATGAAATCGTGATTTATGTTAATCATGCACCACTTGCCCTTCCAAAATGAACGGCCTTGATCATTTCATGATTTTGAACCTCTCCTTGACACTAAAGATGGTGCAACTATATGATCTTGATCTCCCGATGGATGTCGATCCGATCTCCCTTATGGATCCCTATCATTGAAAGATGATCTTGCTATCTTTCTTCATTTAAGTCCATACCAGCCCACTCTAAGTGCTTCTCTTGTGATTATGTCTATGGTTTCTGTGAACAATTACCTTGATGACTGATTGAGGTCTCAGGAAAACAAATGATCAGTGAAAGAGGTCAAGAGAGAAGTGATCAATCTTAGAGAAAATAGTTCAATCAAACGGACGAAGGT
Organism: Picea sitchensis; assembly: GCA_010110895.2. NCBI lineage: Eukaryota > Viridiplantae > Streptophyta > Pinopsida > Pinales > Pinaceae > Picea > Picea sitchensis. Next base: position 267,668 of record SNQJ01S0002081.1, read on the forward strand.
AGATAGAAGAAAAACTATAAGCTGAGAGGAGAAACTTACAATCAGGTCTACAAACGGAGGAGAGATAGGAAAAAATACAGACTTAGGTAGAAACCACAAACCCTTAAGGTTTTGACAAGTTTATGTGATAGCATTAGGATCTATGGGGGATAGATTCCTCCCTGCGAGGCTCTAAGAACTACTTCTATAGCTTTAGTTCCTTAGTGTTGGTTTCTGGAGTCTTCTATTAAAAATAAATAAAAATAAACATAAAACATGAAGGGTATTTACAATGGTGGGATGCAGACTGCGGATTTAAACAAAAAAAAAAATCAGGAAGTGCCCGTTTACTAGGCCACCCAAAACTTCATCACCCTCTAGATTCTACAACCTGTAAGTATTATTTGAAAATGCCTCAATAATCTTGAAGGTACAACCTAAAGGGCTTCAAATTTACCATGCTTTCCCTTGTCCTGATTTGGTGCATCCCATTTGAGTACTAGATCTCCCAGCTAGAAATCCTCTTTTCTGACCTTTCTGTCAAAGGCTTGCTTGATATTATGTTGAATTTCATGCACTTTGTCTAGAAGTTACTCCCTAGCCTATTACGCTTCTATCAGTTGATGTATTTTCATGATCATGTCATCAGGATCTTCCTGAAATTCTTTGAAGAACTTTGTCATTGGCAAGGCGAGATGAGAAGGAAAAAAATGCTTCAGTTCCATATACAAGCTGGAAAGGGGAGATGCCCAGGGAACTCTTTGTTGTCACCCTGTCATCCCATAGAGAAAACTTGAGCTTTCAATACCATGCTTTCTTGTTGTCTTCTAACAATATTTTGATGACCATTATTAGGCTTTTATTAGAAGACTTTTCTAATCCATTGCCTTGTGGATAGTAAGGGGTAGAGTGGATCAATGAAACTTCAAAATCCTCACAAAACTTGATCAATGGTTCAGCCTTGAAGGATGCAACATTATCAAGGATGATTCTGTTCGGACAACCAAACTTTACTATAATATCCTCCAGAAAACCAATGATCACCTTATGAGAATAACTTCTTATGGGGATAACTTCTATCCACTTGGTAAAATAATCTGTGGCAGTCAGTATCCATATTTGTTGGCCGCTTGATGCAAGATGAATTTCCCCAATGAAGTCTAGGCCCCATTGCTGAAAGAGCCCTGAAGAAACCACATGATTCAAAGGAAGAGACTTCAACTACTGCTTCTGAGGAAAGTTTTGACATTTAATACAAGCTCTAATTTTCTCACATACATCAGTGAATAGAGTAGGCCAAAAATACCCAGCCTGATAATTGTGTAGGTCATGGTTCTCTAAAAGTGATGTCCCTCACATAGGCTATCATGAAAATCAAACATAATGTTTTGGGCCTCTAGTGGGCCTAAACATCTTAGAAGAATCCCCATAGGGTGTTTCCAATATAAAGGCTACTCAAGAATGAAATATTTAATTTATTTGAGCTTAAGATCTATTTCCTTTCTTTTTCCCATACCATCTTGAGGTGACAATTCCTGCAGAAAAAATATAATGTCTTTGTACCAGGTGCATTCTACCAATTCGGGGGTTGTATTGAGTGCTCTTATCAGACACTTCAACCTGCTGATTTTCTGAGCAAGTGTTGATGAAATTAACCTCCAAATATCTACAATTAGATTCAGCCAATATATTGGCTAAACCTTGGCCTTTAACTATCTGGGTGGGTTTTATTTCTAGGAAAAATTCAAGGATTATGGAGATCCACTTGCTCCTCCTCCCATCTAGGTTAGGCTGGATGAGGATTCCCTTCACAACAACTGAAGGAACATATGCAATGATCTTTGAATGCAAGACATAGAATATGAAAACCTTGCTGGATTTCACTAAGGAATAGGACTGCTTATCCATAATTTTGTATATGACTTCTATGTCTCTAAGTCCTCTACTGAAAAAATAAATAGGTCGCTCTAGCCCTGCATCATTCTTTTGTAGTAAAACAACGACCACTGTATCAAATGAAGCAAAGGAAAAAAATCATAAAATCCTTGGAATAATCAGGAATGATAAGCACATGTTCTTTAGTCGGTGCCTTCTTGATTTGGTTGAAGGATTATTTGGATTCAACAGTACATTTTACTTCGTTCCCGTTCCTGAGCATGACTGTGATATGCTTCACCAATTCAACAAAATTTGAGACAAACCTTCTCAGAAAGTTGATTTTACCTAGGAAGGATTGAACTTCTTTCTTGCATTTGGGGAGTGATAAGTCTTGAATAGATTCTACTCTGATTGAATCAATCTTGACCCCCCCCCGCTCTGATACAATGTGTCCCAACAATTTTCCTTCCTGCATGGAAAATAAAGACTTCTTAGGATTTAGGGAGAGACCAAACCATCAGCATTTCAAGAAAAACCTTTTTAGATGTTGACAATGTTCTTTATCATATTTCAAGAATATTGTTATGTCATCTAGATATATGACCACACATTTATCCTTTTCTCCAATGAAGGCAATCTCCATGGCTCACTGAAAATTTTCTCCTGCGTTCATTAGTCCAAAGGGAATTTTGGCATACATAAATGTTCTCCAAGGGGTGGTGAAGGCCATCTTCTCTCTATCTTTAGGCAGAACATAGATTTGATTGTAGCCGGAAAATCCAACAATCATGGAAATATTCAATTCACATATTACCCTCTGCAATATATGTTCCATCTTTGACAACAGGTAATTATCCTTCTTTGAGCTCCTGTTCAGGTTTTTGAAATCGACACACAGTTTGATTTCTCCATTCTTTTTCCTTATTGGAACCAAGTTGGCCACCTATTCAGAATATCTCAAAGGGACAATGATTTGGGCGTCCATCAACTTCTTTACATCCCTTTCCATAATAGGAAGGAACATAGGATTTATTTGTCTTAATTTTTGTCTAAAAAGTTTAGCTTCCTCCTTCAGTGGGATATTGTGATCAATGAAACTGGTGTAATATGTTCTGATGTATTCATAGGTCCATGAAAACACATCAAAAAATACCTTTAATAGCTCAGTATACTTGGCTCTCTACTCCCTTGACAGGCTACTTGACAACTTGAGAAACTTTGGATCCTCCTTTGTGCCAATATTTCACTCAGATACATCAACATTCTCAGTTGGGCCTTTAAACTTTACTTCCACATCGTTCCCATCGAGCAATATTTCTAAAGGAACTAGCCCCTTTGGAATATGGTTACTAGACAGTTGAACGATATGATGATTAACAATTTTATTTAAAAATACATCAACAGGAGGGTCACCCTCAGAATCATGATCCTAGTCAATGTGTAATGCAGAGAACTCATCAACAAACTAAAGAAATTTTCTGATCTCAATATCATCCTTGAACACCTTCCAATGCTTGATATTGCCAGGTACATAGGGCCTATATCTTACCTCAACATCATACTTGAGCTTGGGTGGCAGAGGGATTCTAAAAATTCTTGTTGAAATAGCGAACGAATCATCCATCATGTTTTCCCTTTTGGAATAAATGAAATGTTGAAAGATAAGAAGAAATTTTCAATTTGGTCCCACACCTCATTTTTCTAAGTATTAAGCCTAGGGTGATTGGATTGATAATTTTTTTTGACCTGATGAACAATTAGTTCAACATCTTCAAATACTGCTATCTTTTCAATCCCCATGTCTTTTGTATCTCTTAAACCTAAAACAAGAGCCTCATACTCTGCCACATTATTGGTAGATTCAAATTCTAGTTTGTAGGACAAAGGTATTGTCTCTTGACAAGGTGACACAAAAACAACTCCAGCACCAGTCCCTTCTTTAGAAGAGGCTCTGTCGAAGAACATCTTCCAAACAGAGGAAGTTGGGGGAGGTATTTCATGAAAAGGAATGAGTTGATTTCTGATTTCAAGAGGAGTTTCAGGAGCATCTGTGAGATGTAAAAAAATAGACACCAAATCAATGTCAAGTGAAAATATAGGATGATTGGTGGGGTTTGATTCATCACTAATAATATATGTTAGTTGAGATTCCCTGTAAAGTCTTCTATTCTCCCCCAAAAGCATAGGAATGGTGGCATATGAGAGGCCCATCTGCAACATCCCCCCCAGTCTCTTTATCCACGATCTAGATAGGAGCATTCCAAACATAGGGGGGACATTAAAGACTATGATATCCATGAATACACTCTTCCTCAGAATCTAGAAGAGGGACATGACTAGGTCTATGATAACCCCAAGGCATTTCAACTTCATGGAACTGAAAGAATACAGGTCATGATAAGATTTTGTAACTTCCAACCTGAGTTATTCCATGACAATCTTAGGCATAAGATTGTGTGATGCTCTGGAATCCATTAAGAAGTTATGAAACACCTTATCATGGATGTTCAATGAAGTGTATAAGGGGGGATACAAATCATATCTATCTTCTACCAAAGGTCATAATATGACAATAGCCTTTTCATCTTGCAAATTGACTGATACTGTGGGATGAATTGTGGGTTCAAGCATCAACAACTTAGAGAGGCTCCTTTTGAAATATTCATTCTTGACCAACTCTGAAAGGGGTACAAAGATCCTAATCTTATGAACCTTATGCTCAAAATTGAAATAGGAGGGAGGATTCAGAAATTATTTTACCTTTGGGATAGGAACTTTGGCTATTGGTGGGGGGTTATGTGTTTTCTTCTCCTTCCCGTTGCTTTCTACATCTTCGACATGATTTTTTGATCTGGTGGGATGTTCAAGAAAATTAAGCATTCCTTATTTCTTCTTAGACCTGAGGTTCTATATGTTGGGTCTATCATTGGCCTTGTCCCCTTTTTTTAAGTCATTCAACTGACTATCCATGAGATATTCCTCGTATGTAGACTAATTTAAGTGAGGAAAAGAGGAGGTGTCCCCAAGACAGTGGATTTTGGGATCAAGGTATTCATCCCCTTCTTCTTCATCAGCAACAAGATTATTTTGGAGAGGGGTCTGGATTTTCAGATGATCTCTATCTCTATTCCTCTGGTGTCTTTGGATGATATGAGGAGTATTGTTAGGCCTCCTATAGTTAACTCTTTTATCAACATTTTTTGAATTATTGTAATTCTTCTTTACTTCTAAACTTATCTTTTCCATTCTAGAAGAAAGTGATTTTAGAAGCTTGGTTTTTTCATCTGTTTGAGGGGGGGAAACAAAGGAACTAGAAGGGTTTCAGAACTACCTTTTCCCTTATCTCTGCGAGCTTTACCCCTAATCTTGTCAACTCCCAATATATTGGATTCTAATTCAAGTGTTGCATCTTGCATATGAGCCAAAGAGGTATCTATTCTTTCTCTCAACATTAGGAAAAATTTAGGGTGGAAAGCATTAGCATAACTCATTTTTGCAGATATTTCTATAGCATTAAATTCGAATGTAATCCTTTTATAAATTTTATTAAATCTCTTTGAGAAGTATGAAACAAATTCCCCCTCCTTTCTCTTAAGTGCCCCAAATTATGTAATATAATAAAGGAGATATTTTTTATTCCCCTGGTTCCTTAAGAATGCATCATCCAGAGCAACAATCCCATCAATAGATCCAGTAGGCAAGTCCTTAAACCATTATTTGGCATCACCATTGAGGCTTTGTACAAAAACTCATATCCACACATCTTCATTCTCGATGGTATGAATCTTTGTGAATCTATAAAAGGATGAAAGGTTCTCTTCTATCATCGCATCTTCCTCCCCTGTGAACTAGGGAATATACGTAAGGTAGTTTGTGGCTAGGAGATCATTCATAGGATGAGGTAAGACAAGAAGGGCATATATAGAAGCTAATATTTCAACCATCATGTTCTTAGGAGGATTAGAACCTACCATTTGGATGTGAACTGGAGGAGAACTAGGAGGAGATGGAGTTCATACAGGGGATATTGGAGGCGTGATTCTAGGAACAAAAAGAAACAAATGAGGATCTGGAGAAAAGGCCTCAAAGCTAGAGGGAACAGAGGTTTTCATTTCTTCAAAATCAGTGACTCCAACAGGAGGAGGAGTAATAAAAACTTGAGTGGGAAAATATTTTGAGGTATGGGGTCTAGACCAAGGTACAACCTCAGGGGAAAAATGAGAAACAAATATTTCTCCTTCCAATCCAAAACCAGTAGGTGAAACCTCAACAGGAACACTCCCAAACTTTAAACTTCAGGAAAATCCAACAGACAGAATAATAGGAAAATGAGAAGCGGTGTTGCCTTTCCATTTTTGATAATTTTCTATGGGTCAGCTTCAGGTGTTGCTAGAGTCAGTTGTGGAGTATACCTCATGTGTTTTCCTCTAGAAGCCACAGTTGAAACAATGGAGTCTCTAATGGATTTTCATAAATGGATTTTCAAGGTGCACAATTGTAATCTATGATGTAATAAGCTCTGATGCACCTTCAGAACTAGTATCCATCAGTTTGTATGTCACAATGAATAAATTTATCGGTGGTCTAATGGATGTAGCCTCAAGATTATGTCGCTTTAACTCAGAAAACTGGGTTGGTGTACATAAGCATATAAGGTCTTGATATAAATTCAATCAGTAAGTTGCAATAAAGGGTGAGTAGGGGGAAGAACTAGTGAGGAAATTTATAGGTCTATTATGGACATCAGATCTTCCAGCAGCCTAATGAGGAAAAGATTTGAATACAATATCTTCTTGAACCTAAAAAATTAGGAAACTGAAAACTTTGTAACAATATTGCAATCAAACATACATTACAATATAGTCACAACAACTTGAGTCGATCACCCATGTCCAAGTCTTCAATGTCAGAAGAAAAATATATGATAAGAAAGCTAACTATCATTAAACAAGAAGTCTTAAATGGTAACACATAACCATAGAACTAGAGGCTTCATTAAAACTTTACAATACAGGATCTTATCTCAACCATAGACCTTAAAAAAATATCAAAACTAAGTATTTATACTTAGAACAGTTTCCACTACCAGGAATGTGACCTGGCCACTACAATGAAAGCTTTGTGTTTTCATATTCTTATGTCAGTTTGCACTTGCATGCTTCTTTCAGATGTGATATCAGATCAATATGGGCTTTGTAGGAGAATCGATTGATAGGGAGAACTTCTGGTTGACAGTCTGCCTCCATGGCTAGCTCTCCATGCTTTCCATTTATGGGCTGAGACAAGGTGTCAACAACCTCCCCCATTTACATTAACTACTTTTATTGGGATCAGGATGAGGCTTGACAACCATGACTATTATAGGCAAGATCATAATTCTTTTGAGGCAATTCTGGCATCTCGAGGCCATGCCAATGCTTCTCTATGACCAAATTGGTTGCTTAAATATTTTGCATGACTCGATTCCCTTGACCCACACATCCACAGGCTATGACCTCATGCTTATCCACATGAAATATTAGGATTTCACATTTGGGATTTTCTACTCCCCTTGATCTCTAATACTCCGATCCTTGAAATCACGAAATAATCCATTAGGATCCATGACCTTGGATGGGTGCTTATTCTTATTTTGGCCCCACTTTCTATATGACCCTCAGTTGTGATCGTGGGCCTTACTCTCAGGCATGTCATGATTTAATGTTTCATAAGTTCACGTTGTGCTCCATGCTAAGATCTCCAAGTCACGAAAGAATGATCCCTGGATCGGATGACACACATCCCTCTTAAAAGAATGATTCAGATTGTATTGGTCTTTCGGGACTTAGGTCCATCGACACTTCTCACGTCAACTTTCCCAAAAATATTTCCTCCATGGTTTGGATCCTATGCCACATGCCCTTGTTAACTGGACGACCAAGATCATTTTAGGACTTTGCATGTCGTGTGTCTTCAAGACTCGCCCTCCTACTTCGTTGACTTGCGAAATAGTGAAAATATTATCTAATGGTACATATATATCCTTTGATCAATGGCTACGATATTCAAAATTTTGCATTTTGTGAGTTCTGAAGACTCTGCTCTTTGACTGTTCTGACTCACAACATCATGATTTATGTTAATATTGCACCACATGTCCTTCCGAAATGAACGACACCGATAATTTCGTGACTTTAGACCTCTCCTTGACACTAAACTTGGTGCAACTGTGTGATCCTGATCGCTTGATGGTCGTCGATTTGATCTTCTCGATGGATATTTGTCGTTGAAAGTTGATCTTCCTCGCTTTCTTGATTTAAGTCCATACCAACCTTCTCTAAGTGTTGTTCTTGTGCTTATGGCTATGGTTTATTTGAACAATTACCTGGACGACTGACTCAGGGCTCGAGAAAAAAAATGATCAGTGACAGAGGTCAAGAGAGAAGTGATCAGTCTTAGAGAAAATAGGTCAATCAGATAGACGAAGGAAGACAGAAGAAAAACTATAAATCGAGAGGAGAAACTTACAATCGAGTCTACAAAAGTAGGAGAGACAGGAAAAAATACAGACTTAGGTAGAAACCAAAACCCTTAAGGTTTTGACAAGTTTATGTGATAACACAATCCATACTTGATTAAATATCGAATTTAAACAAGAATAAAGAGATACATTATAACCATTAAGAAAACATACAAATCCCTGGGTCATTCACGGTATATCCCATTTCATTACATAATTACAACTTAATTTCACAGGGTATGATAATACTAATTATGTATTACAAGTTGCATCCAACCACCTGACTGTGGCTGTGAACCTTTCCACCAAACCATAGGCTTGGAGGAATTTATTCTTATCACTCTATCCACCCCTGTGCCAATCCATGATATCACTAGAGAATTTACTCCGTCTCTCAGAGAAAATCTTTGTACCACAATGACCCTGCGAGGTTTATCAGATGATTCCTCACTATCAATCTCGTGTTCGGGTCCTTCAGGACGTGTTCTCATCACTTCCTTTGGTTTTGGACATCTCCCTTATGAGATTGTTCTCTCATCCACCTATCTCCTCTCTTGTTGTGTCTTTGTATGTATCTTACCTTCCCTCCTATGGAAGGTTTCTGACATGTCCTGTTCCTTCTGTCAGAAGGAATATTGGGTCTACAGGTCTCAATGGTACTTCAAGTTGACATCCTATAGTTAGACCATGTTGTTACAAGGGAGAAACTCTCTATGGACAAGGGGAAACCAAAACAGACAAGTATGACTGCAAAAATCAACTCAATTCCAACATGTTCTATATAAACTAATGTGCAATATGAGGAATAATCCTACCTCGATCCAATCATTTGATTTTGTTCCACCATTGAGAACTTTGACCTAAAGCTTTACACCTGCAAAAATTTCTCAACAAACAAGCGATGCAAGTATATAGTTACAATATATAAAATGAGTTAACACATCATATAGCACAATTCATTAATAAACATTACGAACATGCCCGTGGATAATAATCATATATTTGCAAGATATCAATAGGACGGGAAAGGAGTATTTCTATTAATAATTGATCAACATAAGTATCAACATTACAGACTTTTGTGCCGGCACTGTTCAAAACCAAGAAACCAAGTTCCTTCCAACTAGGTCTCCACCACTTCAATCCTCCACCAAAGGCAAGCTCATAGAAAAGAGGTAATGAGGTCCTCTCAACAATAAGGAAAGAGCTTGGGGGATGAAAACTGTGTTAAGACTTGAGGGACAAAGGGATGCAGACTCAATATGAAGTAATTTCTCCTGAGTAACTTTGCTCTCAAAGTTGAAATTGTGCTCTTAGTCTCCAAAATGGAACTGAAGGGCCAAGTCAGAACATTTCTAGTATATGGAAGGCCAAAGATCAGAGATATTTTATCGTGACATGGAAACCCAACCTCATTTTCTATTTTCTATCACAAATCCCAATATACGCGAGATGTACTGGAGAATCAAGTGTATACGCATCTTGCAAAGCAGTTAGGGAGCGTATATGTGGAAAAATATATATTTTTGGCTCTGGATTTATCAAAAATGGGTTGATAAGTCTGCATAGGGAAATGGAAAAAGGTCCTTTGTGCAAGATAGAAATGGTGAGGAAAATCCTTCTACAACATATGTCCCCTAATGTGTGAGATCAGAGGAGTATATGCAATGGCTGAAATGCATTATAAATAACCCATAACTGGAGTGGTAGAGAACTAGGTAGAGTTGGACGAACTCAATTTCTCATTACATTATGTACTGACTTTGCATAGATGGATGCCAAGAATACAGTGCATATCCATGTATAAAATATACCAGCAAGTGTTCATGGCCTTAAGTAGGTAAGTATAAATGTGGCTACATGCCAATAGCTGTCATAGTCATTAACAAGGCCCAGTGAAGCCTGTCTCAAAATCAATCTGAAGATATATGTATACCATGGAGTAAAATCTAATCTCCCATGATCGCTGAAGTCAAATAGGTATTGTTCCAATGAAATGGAAGAAACAGCTCGGGAAAGTTGGGTCCACAAAGTGATGTCTTCAAGTCTTCAATACAATCTTCCAATTGTGCAAGTATACATCATGTGAATAAATGAGTTGAGGTCGAGCACGATGAGACATCATTGATTACCGATCATTTTGGTATACCATTAACAAATGCAAGACAACCTACCAATGATGAAAGTCAGTATCAAGTAACTGATTACATCTCTACAAATGTGAATAAAGGAGCTGGTGTCGAAAACTTGAGAGATCCATTGATTAGGAGACATTGATGTATTCCCATCTATCAATGGCGAGAGAGCCTGCCACTAATGACTACAAGCCTCAAGGTACTCATAAAACTCTAGGTCTCATATCCAGAATACATGAGTTGAAGTCGATGGAAAGAGACCCGTTGAAAGGAGAGCATTAAGGCATCTCTCATCAATCAGCACGAGGAACAAAGTAGGAGCTTCATGGTTTGGTGGAGATCGGATGAAGAACATGTTCACAAACCAAAAACCCTATGTGTCTTTCATGTGTGCCAAATGAAAGAGGTACATGAAAAAGACCCTCTGAATACCATCCAATGATGAAAACTACTGACAAAGGTGAGAAAACCACAAATAAGGCTAATGGAATCCAAGACACTACATGAATCCCAAAGTGTGAATAGATGTATTATCGTCGAACACAAGGGAAACCACCCAGTCAATGACCCATGATGAAATGACGATTGTCAGGTTCAAGGTGACCTACCAATGATGAAAGTAGGCTCAGGGTGCATAATAAGACCAAAGTATCATGTTTTTCTGAGACAAACTAAGGGTATGGCCGACATGCAAAGTCAATATTTCTGAGGAGTGGCCAACATAGGTTGACAGACTTCCTTTGAATAAGAGCATGAGACATATGGTGGACTTCGACAACATATACTAAATGATGTGACAACTAGATGTAGGAGGCATCCATAGTGTTCTCTATATTGACTGGAAGATTAACCAGTCGGTAGAGAAAATTTTGTAACGAGATCAACTTCCTAAGGCCATGCTAGACCCAAAATTATGATGATGCAAGGACTCAATAAATTTGTGCTATGTTCAAAGGTGACACAACTTCTACCAATTTCAATATAGTACTCCCTTCCCACCCATATTTTTTTGTTTTTTCATAACAAGTGAATGCTATGATACAGAGGAGGGAACGAGTGTCACAAGTAAGCAAAATTAGTTCCAGCAGTGGAACGTACCTATGCTCAATACAACGAAATACATGTGGGATATGGACACTCGAGGTGATGTTCCTTCTAGGGTATAGGGTGTCAAATTGCGAAGGATATAAACAAGGTTCTGCTTGGTTGAGGATGCAAACTGCTTGGGCCATGTTTTATAGCACAAAGAGAGAACTGGCTAAAGTCTCAATAATAGAAGCAAGGGCATGAGATGAAATCAAAATTTGATGCCAAAAAAGTCCTTTTTATATCTTTTAGTCTACTTGGTGTGAAAAACGGGTAAACATGGACTCATGATATTTCAAATCCAATTTTAACGAGTGTGAAAGGGACAAATCACTCAACGATCTTTTCAATTTTTAATAACACGTCAAAAGACTCGTGTTTTGGGAGTCCACGTGTAATAAGGCCGTTTGTGCATGAATGAGAAATGAGGCTCATTGTAAAGTCATGTATCGAATTCTAATGGACTCCCAGTCCAAAGGAAAAATATCGGCATGGGCATCAAATGACAAAGAGTTTATAACTAGGGTACCCATGTTTGGTAAGTCTCTACCATTTATTAACGATACTATGATAGTAGGTGGAGGTTAATGCGTCGCAATAAATAGGTTTGTACCTAAGGCATAAAAAGTGGTAATTGACGGATAATGAAAAACTACATGATGTAGTGAATACCTATCATATATGCTAGGTTATGAATATACCTGCCTTAGGAAACGAACAACCAACCATGATGTTGAAATCTGTAAGAAAGTTGAGTCGAAACTACAAAAACCAGGTTAGAACCATTTTGGATTATTCCATAGACAAAATAATAAGATTAAACTATATCAAACAGGTAAAAATGTTTTATAAATAGTAATAAAATCAAAATTTACTATGTCATTTTCATTTTCACCCAAAATAGTGCAATTTGGACTAACATACCTCCAAAATTCAAACAACAATCACGGGAGAAATAGGCAATGGAATCACAAACCGTTTGGTCCAGGTAACTCTTCATGTCATCCTCTTCAAATTCAATGGGTTACAATTTTAAATTAGGCTCCATTTTTTTAGTTTTTCAGGTGCAAATTCAGTTTTTTGGTATAAGTGGGTTTCTACTAATATGTCGCATACACGACCAGATATATTCCCATGTTTGAACTACAAGGAGTTTATATCAGGCCCTACCCACGACTATTCTTGGATAACCCATGTATACGTGCAAAAAATGGAAACAAATAAGATTCTAACTCGAAACTTGATTTGGTTTTTATAGCATGGTGTTGGAGTGGAGGGAGAGAGAGCATGAGGAGGTACATGTAGAAGTGGAAAGGGATCTTGTGGCTTAGGTGGCATTAAAAATATGTGGTCTATACAAGTTTTGGGATCACAAAGTAATGAGGGCCCAAGTGAGGTTATTAGAAATGCTTGTGGGCTATTGGGATCCAGATAGGGAGAGATTTATCTTTGATGGACAACCATTAAGGATCGAAGTAGAGGGCATCTACTTATTGACAAGACTTTCATGCCAACTAGAGGTCATGGATCTCAAGTCACTCAGGGATGAGAGTGGGATGAAGGTCAAAGAATACATCGAGGCCCATTGTGTTGTAGGGACTCCCATGGTGGGAAGTCAAATCCCTATCCAGGCTATAGGTAACCTCAGCCTCAAGATTATTTTTCTCATTCTTACCAAGACCATAGGGTTGACCTCGCTACATCAAGCACTAAGACCGCTTATGTTTTATGCAGTGGAGTATCCGAGACCTACCGTGTACAATTGGTGTACCTCACTACTGACCAATATGAAAGGTCAATTGACAGAGTGAAAGCAGGGGGAAAAGTGAAACTTCAGGTTTGCCTCTATCCTTTGTAGCTTCTTTTTTGAGTGGATCCCAAGCCTAGGAACTAGAGTGGATATCATTCCTAGAGGACCACATGATCCAACTATGGCACGATGGATTGAGGTCATGAGAAGACAGGGGGGAGGTATGGTGGTGAAATCGTACAATGATGATTTTTTCTTCTGGTGGAGGAGACAAATCATAGCTATGGACAACTATCCCTATGCAGGAATTGATTTCAGATGTGATCATGATATGTCACTTCCACCAAAAGCCACCTACGGCGCCATAGGTAAACAATATTTTTTATATATTTCATTTTTTGTATTTTTGTATTTAAAAGAACAAAAGTAAATTTTTTTGGATGGTGTTTTTAAATATTAACTTGATACTTGTGTGGTTGTAGATGTGGGTCCGCAACGGCTAGAGGGATTCCTACGACATAGGTGGAGGCATTGGGAAGATGAGGCGGTGGGAGGAGAGAAGAAGAGAGTCCTTCAGAATGTGTAGGGGGACCTGTCATGTTTGAAATAGAGGATTCCTATGGTTCAGGTGGAGGATCTACCTAAATCCATGCAGAGGCAAGTTTTCGGTGTAACTAGAGCATGGGTACAACTCTTCCGACATCTCGCCAATGTCATGGTTTTCTATCACAAGACTCATTCAGTGCCACAGGCATAGATGTTATGGGACATGTATATCATCTATATATGTATTTTTGAGGGTTTTAGCCCCAATTTTGTAATATAAAACACCATGTTTTTGGAAATATATAAAGCAAGATCTTTGGCTATACTTATATCTTACAATGTGTACATTGATTTAAAGGTTTTCTTTCCTATATTAATGTGATAAATTCAAATTCAAAACATAATTAGCGTAGGCATCAGATACATGATTAGAACTTATAGGAATGTGAAACTATGTAATAAAATGAAATTGTCGTTCTAAAAGATGTACCCGTAGGAATCGACGAAGTAACATTGGATCACTCACATGAAAACGACCTCTCAACTGACATACGACTAACTCAAAATCGATTCGCACCTCTATAGAGAGAATACCATGTGAGATAACATTGCACAATAATTCTATGACAACGTTGTACTTGACCACATTATTCGTGGATGGCCCTAGGAATATGCCACCTGAAGACATTAGTAGACCCTCAGGAGACTAAATTACCCAAGGGACAGAAGCTAAGTTATGTGTATGATGACTGTCTCCATCTGCAAATCCTACATAGACCAAATACTCCGTTGACATCTGCCAACGAAAAGGGAAAAGTCGATAAGCAAGACAAAGAAAAAAAAAAAGGGGAAAAGGTGTATATACAATAAATTTACATTAGTATACAAAGGGTTTCTCCCAATCCTAGGGCTCAAGGGTAATACCTTTTTAAGTAGATCCCATTTCTGGGCTCAACCAATTTATTCCTTTCATAATCTTCCAACTGGTAGGCTCCTTTTTCTAGAACACATCGCACGATATAAGGACCGTGACACATGGGTTTAAAATTTCCTTCCCCCAGAGGTTCTTTGGATTGGTCATACAAGAGGACCAAGTCACCCTTCGCATACAAATTGGGATAGACAAACTTATCGTATTGAACCTTGACACGTTTCTTGTTTTCCTCGATCCTCGTAAAGGACTCCCGATGCTGCTCGTCAAGCCTCTCTAGGTGTACAAGGCGTCGTTCTAAATCCGAAGTGTCGGGTAGGAGCTCAACTTCCAATTTGAGAGAAGGGATTTCTCATTTAATGGGAAGTATCGACTCCACACTTTGTACTAACTGAAAAAGAGAAAAAAAGGTGGCAGTCTTAAGTGAGGTTTGGTATGCCCAAAGTGCGGGATATAACATGATGTGGCAGTTAGAATTGCTCCGACTGATAGTTTTTTGCAAGATGGTATTGAGAGACTTATTGACGGCCTCTACTTGCCCATTTTAATGGGGGGATTAAGGAGAAGAGTGATCATGTTTAAACCCCAGCTTAGACACTAGTTGTATCATCATTTCATTTTGAAAATGACTGCCATGATCAGTGACAATCTCACTCGAGATACAAAATCAGGTGATAATTTGGTTGAATACGAAAAAAGTTGCAGTCTTCCCATCAGATTTCATGATAGGCATGACTTTAGCCCACTTGGTGAAGTAGTCGACATCCACAATAATGTGTTGATGCCCCCCAACTGAAGTTGGGTTGCAATCAATGAAATCTACGCCCCACTTGGTGAAGGGACCGACGATAATGACTAGGTGGAGAGGGGTTGGGTGCGAGCGCATTTTTTGAGTGAACACCTGGCAGGGGTGACACTACTTAACTAGTTCAATACAATATTTAAATATTGTGGGCCAGAAGTAACCAACACGCAAGATTTTTTGGGCTATCACAAGCCCAAATAAATGACCACCACAAGCCCCTTTGTGGCAATCATTAAGGACTAACTCAACTTCCTCGTGAGTTAAACAATGACGTAAGATATTATCTATTCCTCGACGATACAAATTGTTACCGATGATTGTATACTTTTTGGCCTTGTATCTAACACACTGTTGATCATCTCGCGAGAGATGCTGAGTGAACCTCAAGGTTTGAAGATATAAAAAAATATCTCCATACCAGCGGTCAGACGAAGAGACGAGGAAAAAGTGTTCATCTACGAATGAATCAACATGAATAACATCTTCGTCTAATCATGGGAAATCGGATATTAAGTCTGCAAAAACTAGTGATTTCTTGTACTTGGCCGAAGCAAAGTCGAGATCAAATTCTTGTAAGATGAAAATCCATTTATTATATTTTCCGCCTATGATACGTCTAGTGAGGACGTATTGAAATGGATTAACATCGAAAACCACAGTAGTTTTTTAAAGAAATATATAGTGTCGTAAACGTTGGACTCCGTGGATGGTAGCCGGAGCTAGATTTTCAACGTGTGAGTAATTATGTTCAGGATCGACTAAATTTCGAGTGAGATAGTAGATAACGTGATCGTGGAGCTCATCATCCTCTTGAACTAGAACCATACCAATGGTCTCTTCAGACGCGGCGATATAAAACAAGTAATATCTACTGTAATCACAAGATTTTAGCAGAGGGGTCGATACCAAAGCTTTTTTTAAAGCGTCAAAAGACTGTTGGGATCACTCATCCCAGATAAATAGGGTGTCTTTCTTTAATAGGTGCATGAAACCCTTAGTGATATTGGCATACTTTACAATAAATTGATGAAACATTTTATCTTTCCCCTGTAAACCTTGAAGTTGTCTAATCGTGTGTGGGGAGGGGAGGGGACTGAATAATTGTCTCAACCTTATGTGGATCTACCATGATCCCTATCTCAGACACTAAGAATCCTAAGAGATGGCCAGATCAAATGCAAAATATGCATTTATGAGGATTGGGTCGGACTCTATATTAGCGACATCTTTCAAAAACCAGTCGAAGGTGCATAGCATGATCCACTCTCTTGTGAGAGTGAGAAGAAATATCATCGAGGTAAGCTTTCACTATGTGTTTGAGATCATGAAAAGACAAATTCATGGATCGTTGGAAGGTTGCTCAGGTGTTTTTCAGGATGAAAGTCATTTTCAAGTATGAAAACGTGCCCCAAGGACATATGAATGTCATCTTATGTTGGTCTTTGGGTTTGATCTGGATTTGGTTATAGCCTTAAAATCCATCCATAAAAGAAAATATTATGCTTTCTGAACACTCATCGAGAATATGATCAATAAAATGCCTAGGGAAGTTATCTACACACGCGGATGGTTCCTTGATTTTTATTCATGGGAATGGGGTTGGATACCCATTTTGTCAAGGGAACCAGGTAGATAAAGCCGACATTAAGTAGCTTCTCTACCTCTTCCTTAATAGTGGGTGCTTTCCTAGGATTAACAGCTCTAAGAGGTTGTTGAACGGTTTTAGCATCTGGGTAAGTCCTAATCTCATGTTCAACAATACGGGGGTCAATCCCTAGCATATATTCATATGAAAAAGAGAATATGTCTCGAAATTTTTTGAAGAGGTTGTTGTAGATCAGAATCTCTTCTGGCAAACAATTTTGACCTATATTTACATTTTCGATCCTGTGAGGGGTACGAGAGATATTGATCTGTATGTTAGGATAAATAATCACCATATTCCCTTCGGCGTAAATGCCATGTGTATCAAGTGGAATTACGGTGTGACCGACTATCTCACTCAGGGTAGATCTAAAATCATCTTGCTCAATTCTTTCAAGACTTGGGAGAAAATAAGATCAATGATGCATACCATCCCAAGGTCTCTCAGAAAAAATCATGGATTCAATGATGGCTTTGTCCAAAGGAAAAGTCTCATCCAAGAAATCATGTGAATAAGATAACGAAGTGGCCCACACGGGCCTAAGAACTAGATCTTCCTCGACCATCTGCGAGGGAACAAGATCTTGATCGACAGAAGAGTCAAGGATAGCTTGATATGAAATCTCTTCTACCAATAGTGGCATAGCCATGCCAGCATGCGACTGACCTTCAATCGATGAAGTCATAGAAGGCAGGGTCCAAGGATCACTAATATAAGAGGTGCGGAAAGGGATGGACTCCTCTACAGAAGAAGGCGCACTGGACGTGGCGTAAATGTGATGAGTTAGTGATGAGAAGTTGAAAGTACTCATGAGGGAAGAATACATTCTGACATTGATATTATCAGCTGTCAGTTGAGAATTTTTTACCACGGGGATCGACGGTCCAACAGATGTGTTTGGGATAGAGTACGCAAAGGATAACTGGTCGATTGTCACAATCTTCCCCTGATGAGGAAAACAAAGCGTGTGGAAAATAGACAATACAACGATGACCATAGCATAAGTCCAATTGTGACCTAATAACAGGT
Source organism: Picea sitchensis (assembly GCA_010110895.2). Classification (NCBI taxonomy): domain Eukaryota; kingdom Viridiplantae; phylum Streptophyta; class Pinopsida; order Pinales; family Pinaceae; genus Picea; species Picea sitchensis. The sequence continues at coordinate 285,951 of SNQJ01S0002081.1, forward strand.
TATAATCGAGAGGTGCATCAAGTACGTCTACTTCCACCTCTACCATATTCCCACCTAACTAGACCAAAAAGGTGGGGAGAATACCATGAGGGTGGAAGGAATGACCATCGAATGTAGTCAATATGGTCGACGACTTTGAAAGGGTTGGAAAACCGATAGCCTTCCAACAGACTAAGGAAATCACGCAAGTGGCATCACCTTCTTCAAAGACCACTCTTTTGATGGTATATTTAGAATAATCCATGTGGATTTGGAAGGCCACATGGTACGGTAAGAAAGGCTTCACATCCATGACATCAAACTTGATGATATTCGAGCCACTAGGTTCTAGAGCTTCTAATTCAAAGAGTAAGGCATTCCTTTGTGATGGAGACATCTAGAGTACCTTTAAAGAAGACATCGTGCAAGGTGTTTGGCCCAGATCCTTAACAATAGATTAGTTCTAGGTAGCTTTAGCATTAGGGTTATGGGTAGAGTGCTTGAATACTCCATTCAGAATATGAGGCGATGGCTCTGGTTTCTCGATCAGTAAATTCATCTCCTGGGGTGGAGGAGGATATTCTAGGTTGGTACTATCTTTTGAAGAGTCGCAATCTCGAGAGTGAGTGGCTATATCGATTTTTTTGTCGACCATATTGATAGAAACATGGTCGCCATCTTGCGGTGGTGGTTTTGACTCCCACCAGGCACATTTCCGGCATTTGAAGAACTTGAGGGTAAGTTCTAGTTGTGAGGAAAAGGATTCATTAGCACAATGGGTGGCAGATTTGAAAGCCTCGCAACCTCCACAAGTTTGGGGAATAAATGTGTAAGGTGATCATCCGTACAAAGTTTACAAGGAAACTTAACCTTACTCTTTTCTTCCGTGCACTCTCCATCACTATCATTTTGTTTTCCATTATTACTCTTTTCCTTGGGTTTATTCTTCCCACCTCTATGATTATTTCGACCTTTCTTATTATTCCCATCTGGTTGTTGGTCACCATTTGGGTTTTTCGACGACTGTAGGGAATGTACATCCTCTGATTGGGTGGGTTTGGAGGATCCAGATGAAGCTGGTCCTCCGACAGACTTTGTTGTCAAGTCTGTGGACTTTACATTGGTGAACCCCACAATTCCATCGGCATGGGTCCCAAGAGCCTGTCTAGGATCATGAGTCCATCGCGGTGTGTCAGGAAGAAGGTGGTATAACATCCCAGACTGGGCATAGATCAAATCAAATTGTTGGGCTCTAAAAATGGCCTCTTCCTCACTGAAGACCCCGGAAGTAGCAACGTCCTTTGAAATAGGAGCATTGAAAGACTTTAAAAACAATTCTAAAAGAAAGGTCGGGGGTATGGGAGTGTTAACTAACCATCTTCACCTATTCCATTCCTGGATATGGTCCGACATGTGAGTGTCGGAACCCTGGTGTAAAGCTGACAAAATTTCAAGGCCAACATCATAACGAACGAGTAGTTGAAAATGGTTAAGAAAGGCTAGCACTAACTATTGAAAATACCCATATGTCCCCCTAGGTAGCTCAATATACCATTGTGATGAAATCCTGATAAGAGTGCGTTGAAAAAATCATAATCCAATAGAATCATGATTCAAAGAATTTGATGAGCACCATAAGTGAAAAGTAGTGACGTGATCACCAAGGTCCTCGCCATTCTTACCCTCAAACTTTGGAATGTCTCACGAAATCGTGGTGGGGACATGGGGCCATGTGCGATCATGAATCACCGGGTCATTCATTAGTTTAGAAAAATATGGCAGATCAAGCATGGCCAGAATACAGGGTTGCGACACATGACCCCATCCTCTCGCAAAAGACTGAGCATTAGGAGCTGTGTTCCATCAATGATTCTGGTAAGGAACAAAACCTTGTCCAAAATTAAATGACCCTCCTCTGGGCGGATTCGTGAAATATGGATTGGGCATCATTCCAGTAGGGATGTTCTGCTAAGGGCTATGAAAATTGCCCCCAGTTGGATTAGCTCCAAACTGAGGGTTCTTAAAACTGCCCCCAACTGGATTAGATCCAGGTTGAGGGGTTCCCATTACATAAGACTGACCTCTTCTGGGTGGGAATCCGGAGGATTGTTATACCAAAAGTATTGATCAAATTCGGCACCAAGGGGATAGGGATATAGGGCAGAACTTGTCTACCAGCGTGGTTGTTCCATCCACCCGTAGAAGGATTAAACACGGGGTTAAGGAAGGGGACACTTCCTACATTAGGATTCACTTAGGGAACATGAGAGTTACCAAACAAAAATGGAGTGTAAGGAGGTGTACTGCCCCCAATTCCAGGACTAGCGTTATGACCAACAACTCGGATGGCAGTCGAAAACTGTGAAGTGAAACTTGGCATACCATAAGAAAATGGACTAGTAGCCATGGGGATGGTCTGAAAATTGTAACTCACTGAGTGGCCAAAACCCCCAAAAGGGTTAGAGGCAAGAGACAAAGAATTGACTAAGGGTTGATCCATAGTACCAGTGTAGGCCTCCGACACTGCAGCTGTAGCGGCTATAGTTGTCGAAGGAGTGTAATTAACTATAGTGGGATTGGGAGTTTATGAACTCCCAGTGTTCTAAATACTAGACTTAGTACTCATCCTTGTGGGATCACAAGTCTGAAAAGTGGATGTGTGTGTACCACTCCCAATAACTCTATGCCTTTTAGAAGGAAATAGATCAAAAACCAGTGCTAACTGTAACAACCGACGGGACCTGCAAGGAACATGGTCTGATTCCACGATGACTTATGACTCTCAACAAATAAAAATATATCCTAAGGCCAACTAGTAATGAAAGAGCATACCAAAAATTCAAACAACCAATATGCATGCAAATGGGCTAAAGTGGTTGAGTGGTCTTCGTCGCTAAAGAAGGTATTCCTTGTCCAGGAGGGACCTGAGACTCACCGCTAAAGTTTGGAGGTAACAAAATCATTTATAAGGTCCCTCGTAGGATTAACAGCCAGTCGGTCAGATCCCCCTAGAGAGGTAATACTCCATAAAGGTTGTGTGTTTTCTGACCCCTATCTGACTCAGAATACAAGTAGAATAACCCCTGCAAGTAACCTATGAGAAACCTAAGTTGGGAAACTAATCAACCATTGTATAACTGATGTACAAGAAAACATTTGTAAGTCTGGATTACCATATGGGTAGGGTAGAAAATCCCAAAAAATTGAAAGTATCGCCTCTCACAGAGGTATGGATACTAGCAAGATCCCCAAATATGAATAAATCCACAAAAATATATTTGATGTTAGGTGAGTATCTAGGGGTTATCCCTTCAACAAGCTTTGCATGACCTCGTGCTTAACTCCGTTGTGAGAAGAGCCTCCTGATATTACCAATTATACAATGAATTTCTCAACTCCCTGTCTCAGACACATATGTTGATTTAATTGCCTTGGAGAAGTTCACTCACAAAATCCTATTCCAAGGCACTAAATCCTAGGCTAGTTTGTGCACCCTAAACTATAAAATTGTTACTAATCATTTTTAGTTTAATGCATAAATATTATTGGCCGTGATTACTCAAAAAGGTATGGAAATGAAACTCATGGTGTTATGACTCTGCATGAAAATAAAAATATATATAATGCAAAGCCTAACTTTAACTTTTCAATGAATGATATGCTAAATACAAATAGTGCAATCTTCAATTTTAACTCTGCAACTCATAAATAAAATGCAATCTTTCGCTAAACATGCTAAGCTAATGATAAAGGTTCAAAGACAAAAATACCAACCAATGCAAAATACCTATTTTTTTTGTATTTTCAATGTATTAAAAATAAAATGCATGGACTGATAAGAGACTTGATATATAAATTCTACTGTTTATAAAATAAATCACTCAAGCAGAATACTAAGAATTTAAGCATACATCCCAACTACCAAGGACAAATAAAAAAAGGAAAACAAAGAGAAAGACACCGCCCAAAAATTCAACTCCAAACAAGTTTCCTGTCATCCCAGATAATCTCAACAGGCACCACAAAGACCTAAGAAGGATCAGTGATCCTCAAAACCTACCCAACAATCACTAAACCAAGCAAGCAAGAAAGGGGAAGTGGTATACACGACTGTTCAAGAGGAAAGGGCATATATGTGCTTCTTGCAGTGAGATAGCAAGCATGTATACACGACTGTCAAGGAAAAAAGGGTGTATATGCTTTAAAACAAGGATAGGCAAGGATAAAAGGTTGAAAATGTAGACCCAGAGTTAACAGAATATGTCTAGCAATGGTACAAAAAGAAACACAAAGAAAAAAGAGCAAGGTAGGAAGAAAAAGGTACCTCAACCCTTAGAAGGAAGATCTCTCCCCAGTGGAGTCGCTAGTTCTGTCACAAGGAAAAAACTCCTTATGGTTGAGGGTAAACCACAAAAGACAGGTATGAATATAGAAATCAACTCAATTCCAACATGTGCTATATAAACTAATGTGCAATACGAGGAAGAAGCCTACCTTGATCCAATCATTTGATGTCGTTCCACCGTTGAACACTTTGACCCAAAGCTTTACACCTGCAAACATTTCTCAACAAGCAAGCGATGGAAGTATATAGTGACAATATATAAAATGAGTTAGCACATAAAATAGCACAATCCATTAATAAACATTACAAACATGCCCATTGATAATAATCATATATTTGCAAGATATCAATAGGATGAGAAAGGAGTATTTCTATTAATTATTGATAAACAAAAGTATCAACATTACAGACTTCATTTTTTATTTTCTTGCAAAAATCCTAATATACGGGAGTTATAGTGGAGCATGAAGTGTATACGCATCTTGCAAAGCAGTTAGGGAGCATATATGTGGAAAAATATATATTTTTGGCTCTGGATTTATCAAAAAGCGGTTGATAAGTCTGCATAGGGAAATGGAAAAATTCCCTCTGTGCAAGATAGCAATGCTGAGGCAAATCTTTCTATAACACATTCTTCCATTCATGGGGGTGGTTGATAATTCAGCCATTGGTCCTTTCTTCATTAACTGATTTATTTCCTCTAGAGATATCATGTCTTGTACTTCAAGGCTTCATCCCCCAACAGTCAGTTATGGGCAGCTTAACAATAATGCATTTACATTTTCCACATGCCTTAGCATGGTAATCCTATTTTATGATTAATTACAAGTTGGGGGAAACAAGGGTGTTACAATTCCCTCCCCCTTATAGGAACACCGTCCTCGGTGTTCTTTCTCAAAAACACATGTCATGCCTTTCTCATTCAACTATTTCATAAATCATGATCCTTCTTCCTCGGTCAAGTCCTTTTTCAGACCTTAAATCTTGTTCACCTTGTTTCAATAACTCTTGGATGACAAGCACGTTAGTTATAGTCATATGAAAAAACATTGCATAAAATTTCTAGGAAAATTTCATAATCTTAGCACAATAATTATCTACGCAGTTTTTGGATTTGTATCCACATGGTTGTTTTGTTATTTAGGCTCATTGTTTTTACTTGACATACCCATTGGGTGCATGATCCCCATCAATAGTTTACAAGAACTATCAAGGTTTCATCTTCCTTGCGGTCACTCACCCTCTAGACCCAGGCTCAGGCATCCCCTTCTCTTCTATACAGTCCCTCGTGTGATCCATCTTGCCTTGCCAAGGTTTTCTCACACAGGAAGAACTACCCATCATGTGCATGATCACAATCAATAGTTTACAAGAACTATTAAGGTCTCCTCTTCCTTGTGGTCACTCACCCTCCAGGCCCAAGATTAGGCATCCACTTCTCTTCTATATAGTCCCTCAGGTGATCCATATTTCCTTGCCAAGGTTTTCTCGCAGAGGAAGAATTCCAGAGACTCTATCGATTACAATCGAGGATTCCCTCAAACTTGCTCTGTCGAGGCATCCCTTCGGTTTGTTTTACCTCAACACACCATATTCTAGGCAATTATGTCTTACCACAGAGTTCTCATGGCTCAATAGTAGCCATGTTTCATGCTTTTACACCTTGAAAGCCTTCTGGTTCAGCTAAAGCTATGGATGAAGGTTACTCTCCTTCTCCTGGCATAGGAATAGTTAGGGATGAAGGTTACTCTCCTTCTCCCGGCTAAATCATAGATAGGGATGAATGTTACTCTTCTTCTCCCAAGTTGGTCTCTATTTCATGCGATCATATTATGCTCTTTCTCACATTTTTTTCTTGAACTCGAGATCTCAGTTTCTCATCTTTTCACTCTTTGCATATATTTCCCTTTCACCTGTATCACAGGTATACAAAAATTCATGAGACATCATAAATATTTAAATTCAAAAATTTGCTTGTAAATCTGTCATCCGCAGATTTCCAAATTCCACATTCTATTCTCATATTTGTTTCGCACAGGAACCAGATTCATAATTATGGGACTTTCCTTCCCATAGCGGTTTGGCTCAGCAGGAAATTGGTCTTTCTTATGGGTTTACAACGCTGCCATATCCAATACCCCTTTTCTTCCTTTACTTTCAACTTCAATCAGCCAAACAAATTGTTAGTTTCCATGCATACATGTATCTATCTATCTATCTATCTATCTATATATATATATTCAAAACCATGCATACTAACAGTTCATCACATCTATATAAACATGAAAATGGAGTCCCATTTCTTGCCTATGCCTCATTTCAACATACCAAACCTTTCAAAATGAAATTCAACATTTCAAAGGATTTAACAAATGTTCCAATATTCATGGCCACATTCATACCTAATGCACTCTAGCATTGATTTCAAGTTTGTCACACTTTATGATAGGTTCTTGGCCATGGTGTGTTGGAATTTAACCAACCTCTTCACCACATGGCTTATTCATTTTCTTTCATTCTTACAATAGGACTATGCTTCTGGCTACAGGATGATCGCGATCCCAAATCAGTACACATGAGACTCAAAAGTTTCACATGCATACCTTTAAGCATTCTTCCTTTATTAATAACTAGAGTGCCAACACTCATGGACACCCAAATTTGGTTTTCCCTAACACCTATACAATGTAAGTATAAATGTTCGAAGGTCCTCCTTCCTCAGTGGGAAATCCATTGTCTTTCCTTTATGAAATCATGCATTTCCTTGAAGAAATTCCATGAAACGTTCTATCTATAAGCACTTTTGTTTCCAATCATTCCTTGATTGGTCCATGTATTCATGGAATATTAGTTCAAGAATTATTCTGAGGGTTACAATATGTCTTTACTATCAGAGGTTCACACCTCCATCATTAAGGTTCTCCTTATTGAATCATACCCTACTTGGGTACCCAAGGCATACATCTTCCTTTTAGCATTTCATACACAACATTTAAGACTCTAAAACATTTCAAAAGGGATTATTACCCAATCCCTTCATATTTTGTGCCACATAGGAATGAACATTTTTATACATGTTTTGTCTATTAGCACCCCCTCTCATATTATCCCATAAGTGGTTCTCCATGGGGAATTTTAAAGTCCCTTCAACAATGTTTCAACAAGAACCTTCTCATAGTCATCCTATGATTGAGGTTGTTCATTATTGGCAACTATCTTTCTCAATAGTTCCAATCTATTTCTTTCTACACATGACATACATAGTAAACACATTAGTCATCATGTAAACTAAAAATGCAAGTACCATAGCATTTAAATTAATAAAACATTTTCATACATGTCCTAGCATATCTATATGCACTTCATCACATTATCCTTAATGTTTTCATGAGTGCAATGCCGACAGTTCTTAATTGTTTCTACAGTAATACAATCCTCATCACTATGGTGTCAAAACATTTACTTTCATCAACGTACTAGCTTTCTCATCCCAAAGAAAAACATAATACACAACAAGAAAATAATTGAGCGCTCTCCCCTTATTCAAATTCTTTCTACATCACCTAGGAATTTTCATCCCACCTGAGTTATTTCTAAGGCCTCACTATATTTTATCTTCTTTTGCTATTTACTCCCTATTGGGATGTTCCTGCTCTTTTCCTTGAGCCGCCTTGGTTAGGCCTCACCTTAACCTTTTTTTTGGAATACAACAACATGATTTAATAAAAAAAAAACTTTGTTTGTTCATAATGGATCATGATCCTATACATATTGCATATTACCATTTGGTTATCAGAATGGTCAAGATTAATTTATTAGTCGTATATTCATTACATGATATTTTTTCAAAATGTAATGTAGGATTCTGGTATATATATATATATATAAGCTTGTGGCTCGCTGCTTAATTCTCAGCAGTCATTAAGGTTGTGACCTTGTTTTCCTGACAAAGTCTTCAAACGCTTCCTCCACAGGGAAATCCTTCAGCATGAAACTTTCTTATTGCATATCCATTACTATTTGTGATGGACTCAACCTTGGGTTAGATTCAAAAATTTACCAAATATCCCATAAGGAATATAAGCATGCATCTTTGTCATGTACCCAAATTATGTATTCATACATATTTTGGTTTTGTTAACTTACATCCATGATGTACTTAACCATATTCATAATCCTAAACCTGTCTGTATCGGTCATAGGTATGTTTCGAAAACCACCTAGATATCTACTTTTAAGATCAGTCAACTCAGGATTGTTCACAATCCTTCTCATGTGATTCTCAAAGGCATAATAATTTTCCTCTTATTATGACAAGAGAGCATCTTTGCTCATTTACCCTTTTTATCTAATTATATTAGTATTTCCTAAGGAAAGGGAATACATTCCCCCTCAAGCTATTATTTGGAACAAAACTTTGATGACTCTTCGGAATGGATTCATCCATGCATCCATAGTATTTATTTATTCTGAACAAGAGAAATTCTTGCGTTATATTTCACTCATCACGGCAACCATATTGTATCTTATAACTATATTCTTACATCATACATGTGCATCACTTGCATGTTTATTATCATTCATAACTAAATGGTATTAATATCAGGCTTCGTATTAGGAAGCTCCACAATGCATTAAACCCATGCACTCAATCATAATTTAACACAAATAAGTATTCATCATGCTAGCTTATTGCTTGCACTTTTCCCATGTCATTCACACACATGGACACATCAGGATTCTATATCATTTTCCCAAGGATATTCCAATCATCCTTATGATCATGTATACAAATTTGTGTATAATTAGGTGCATATATTACACCTTTTTACCTCATGCATTCGCTTGATCGTTTAATTTCATCATTGGTGTCCTTGATTTTTATATTTCAGTCACTTACAGGATGAATATCACAGTCATATATTTTATTGATGTTGCCTTCTCTTATGACAATAACGAACGAGGGTCACTTTCCTCTTTATGTGACAACGTCTAGCAACAAGAACCTTATTGCCTCAGCTTCCATAGGGTTTTGCCCATCTCAGTTTTCACTGGTCATGAGAATTTATATACTCTGATTTTAATTTAAAGCAGTAAATATAATTGCCAAGGATCCTACCTGATCCTATCAGATTCCTTTAACACAACAAGTTATTAATCATTATATAATCCACCATCATCAGTGCCTAAAGTTCCAACTACCCATGCTTAGAAGTAACATTACGAACACCAGGTCATCCATCACTTGGGCTTCAAATGCCCTTGACATAACCTTTCCACCTTCATCTATCCACATTCAAGTCTTATTATAAATGTTAATTATCGTATCGCTACTCCGGTAAGAGTAGTTATCACTTTGACAAAGGGCTAAAGAAATTATTCTTATGAAATTCAACGAGAATTCCCAAAATCACAAGTTCAATCTGCATTTATTATCCTCAAGGAGTAAATGCATATAACAATACCTCCTTATGTGACTTGTACATGATCCCAAGCAGTCCAAGTGTTGTAACCATGCGTTGATACCAATTTGTAACACACCCACGACGGGGCATAATTTTTTTTTCTTTTCTTAAAGGATAGATTCTTCATTCATGGTTTCTAATTTGGAAAGTCAAGGAACCAGTCTCACCTCCTGGTCAAGGATCTTCAATTCTAAACCCAAATGACTCTTTGAGACCCTGATGGTATCTCTTTGTAATTAAACACATACCCTTTCAACTTCCAGGTGTAGGTCTAATGGTACTTCCGACCTTCCCTTCACACTTGGGGAATCTATGAGTTTGGGTGCTAGCCCCTTTTCTGAGAATCCCCTCCTTGAGGTGACCTTGGGCGATAACCTCACAAAAACACAAAATAGCGGGTGCAGCCAAAGGAAGTTTGAAACCAAAGTACCTTTCGGCCCACAATTCTCCTCGATCCTCCATGTGTCCTTTCTTCAAAACTATGGTTTGGATTGCGGCACACCTTCAACCTTTTAAAGTTCATGCATCTTCAATCCCCATAATGCTATGGTACCATAGATCTCACAATCTTGATGGTGCCTATGAACTGACGACTCATATTTATACCTTTCAAAGTTTTGGATCAAATCTGACCTCTTTCAAATCAACTACTATGATTTGTTTCGAAATTCCAGACTTTGGATTCTCAAGTATCAAACTTTCCTTTCTTCCTCACGTCAATCTTTCGAAGTTGATGATTGGCGGTCACATTTCCTTCTTAATCAATGTCTCATCCTTTTCTTTGGGGGTTTTACCTTTCAACTAGATCAATGGTCATGTACCCCTTTTCTTGATCAACGATTGAGATTTACTTCGGGTCTCCGGACTTCTTATATCTCAAATCTCAAAATTTACTTCCTATCGAAGTAAGTGGATTCCTGCTGTGTGACTACTTGAATCAGATGATTGAGGCTTTCTTCAAGTATTTACCCAAAATATACATATTTATACCACTTGTCCTCTTGATCTGATGACTATGAATTACTTCAGGACTTTACCTAGAATCCATTGATCTATTCCATGTCCCTTATGGATGAGATGGGTCAAAATCACTTCGCACTTCGCCTCTTGCAAATTTTAGATTTCTCTCTTGTAATTCTTCCGATGTTCGAATCCTCGATCCCTTGGATATACTTCCACTTCCCAACCTTGACGATGGATGATTTCGACTCGCTTAGGAACTTCGGGACTTCGCAAGTCCACTCTTCTATTCAATTTCAAATGGATTAGGCCTCGTGCACTTTCCTTGGGATCTAATGGGTGTTGGTCCTTTCTCTAATATATAAAGACTAAGATATGATCTCCTCTTGTGCATACTCCTAAGTGTTTGGACGTGGATTCTGATGGTCTATATCTCCTCCACAATGCTCAATTGAACAACCACTATTTATACTCCTCCTGAGCTTATGTCTTCTTCCCTAACTTGGAAGATTCCAAATGTTTCAAATCCCTTGACCTTTGATCCTTCTGCGAGTCCTTGATTTTGGGTCTCGTCTGTGTTTCTAAAAACGCTATCCCTCCTCAGATTCTAGAGTTGGAATAAGTCTGACTCTTGTACACTCCTTGCACCATCCCCTCTGATCTTATCGAACTTGATGAGTGTGTCAGGGAATTCTAGGTATTCCAAAGGACTGTCTTTCAATACTCCGTCCAAGTGTTAGCTTGGTGTACTCCTTGCACAGTTCTTCCTCGAGAGTGTTTGGAAACTGAGTGAGTGTCTGAATCGATTTGATGGATGGGATGGCCTTTTCTCTTATTGAACGGTTCACATCCATCCGCTCTATCATATTCTTAATTCATCTACAGTTCTTTTTACTCTGGTAGTTCGAGTAACTTAACTATCGTGAAATTAGACCTCCCGGAGCTTCGATCTCCCGAGATTCTGAAACCTTCAAAATCTAATGCCACCTTAACTCACAATCCATGAACTAAAATATAATGGATCAGACAACCGATGGGACTTCCATAGGATCCATAGATCTATGATCTAGGTCGACTTCGTGACATCAACTTTCATAGGTTTATTCACACCAATGTGCAATTCTCCCGTCGTGTGAGCTCCAAACTCACGGATCTAACGGTAAAGGTTGGCCCCGATAGATACTTGGATCTATGACCGAGATCACATCGTGACTTCAGGTTTCAAACTTCAAAGGATTCGTCCCTTTCAGGATGATTACCAACATTTGTCGAACTTTCAAAGGCTAAAAGAGTCAAGGCGTTAACACCTGCACTCCTTCAAATCTAATGGTCGTGACAGACCTTGTATCCTCTAGAACGGATCTCATTGGTTCATATTCCAAATGAAAGGATATTCCCTTTCGATACATGAATCTCATTACCCTTCGTAAGCTTCATCAGTTATGAAGGATTTAAAAGCGTTGCAGTCTTTCTCCTGGACTTAACACTTAAAAGGGTCTTCTGCACAACTCTTGCGCTCCTTCATCAAGTCTAGAACTTAAGTGGTTCTTGGTCTCTGCTTGCCTCATAGAGAGCCTGTGCATAACTACACTACCTCTCCTGAGCTTAAAAAACACCTTCCTCCAAGGGACACAAAACAACTAGGAGGGTCGACATGCATACATGAAACTATACCTAAGGTCGCCGAACTCAAAGTTTGTGACTCTAGCTTAAGCCACCATAGGGCGCAAGCATTTATGAATACAAAACATGTCAAATCCATACTTGTTTAAATACACAATTTAAACAAGAATAAAGAGATACACCATAACCGTTAAAAAAACATACACATCCCTAGGTCATTCACAGTATATCCCATTTGATTACATAATTACAACTTAGTTTCAAAGGGTATGAGAATACTTATCTACTACAAGTTGCATCCAACCACCTCACTATGGGTGTGTGCCTTTCCACCCAACCATAGGCTTAGATATATTTAGTCTTAGCACTCTGGCCACCCCTGTGCCAAGCCATGATATCAATAGGGAATTTACGCCATCTCTCAGATAAATTCTCTCTGTCAAAGTGACCCTACGAGGTTTATCAGATGCTTCCTCAGCATCAAGCTCATGTTTGGGTCCTTCAGGCCATGTTCTTGACACTTCCATTGGGTTCTCATATATCCCTTACAAGCTTGTGCTCTCACCCCCCTATCTCATCTCTTGCCATGTCTCTGTATGTATCTTACCTTCCCTCCTCTGGAAGGTTTCTGACTTGTCTTGTTCCTTCTATCAGAAGGAAGCTCAGGTCTGTAGGTATCTTTGGTACTTCAAGCTCACATCCTGCAGTTAGACCATGCTTCCATTCATGGGGGTGGTTGATAATTCAAGCACTGTTCCTTTCTTCATTAATTGATTTCTTTCCTCTAGAGATATCATGTGTCTTACTTCAAGTCTTCACCCCCCAACAATCAGTTATGGGAAGTTTAACAATAATACATTTACATTGTCCACATGCCTTAGCATGGTAATCCTATTTTATGATTAATTACAATGTGGGGGAAAAAGGCGTGTTACATCCATGACCTCATTTTGAGTATGACTTCACCTACCTTGATTCATCATGTAGAGTCCACTCTTCATCAATAGTCCGACATGATAGAATTAGGGCTCTTTCACTACTTTGTTGGATTATAGATGAGTCAGTCTACATATGGGATACATATCTATCAGTTCAAGTGTACCTTGGATCTCCTAATTAGATTTCATATGTCCAATCTACAACCACAATGTTTTTGTGAAGGGTCAAGTTGTGAACAAAGTGTTTCACTACCTTGTCTCATTCTATCTTGTCTCAACAACATTAATACTATTGTACTTGACTCATACTCATCCTAATATCTCCTATGCAGTTTGGTTGGTTTCCTAGTTCATGCAGGAAACACATGAGATTCTTTGGAAAGATACAAAGATAATTCTTCTCTACATTAAATGGACACATAGATATTTCTTTATTATTCCGATGGTAATGCAAATTTAGTGGGTTATATTGACATTGATTAAGTTGGTGATCTTGATGACCACAATTCCACCTCGATGACCACAAGTCCACTTTTGGCTATATCTTCCATATTGTCTATGCTCTCAATATTTGGTACAACAAAATGTAATATGCCATCACATAGTGCTGAGGTTTTCTTAATGATAGAAACAAGTCTCTTTGGATTTGACATTTTTTTGGTAGGATCATCCTACCCTAATTTGGTGAAATAATTAGAGTGCTCTCTCTATTTATAGGGAGCCAATAGAGTATCAACATAACAAGCATATAGATATCAACATTCATTACATGTGATAGTTTACTCATGAAAGGATTATTGATCTGCAATATTATTGCACTGAGTTAGATGTTGTTGACATCTTCTCTAAACCCTTTATAGAGACTCGACATGTTCAACTTTTTACCTTTCTTGGGGTGAAGGAGGTTTTCCTTGTGGGGGGGATAGTTTGAGTCCTCCTTCCTCTTTTTTTTCTTTTTTTTTCTACTATTCTAAGAATTCTGTATAAGGGTATCTATCATAGCGGACCCATGACCCATTTTGATATTTAACCTCTCTCCTATACTTCCTTTTATCAAATTTGGACTTGCCATTTTTAAATCAAAATGTAAGAATGAGAAAGGATATATATTATTAATTTTTATTTTTATTTTATAATTTAACCCTCTTCCCTTCTAATCGACTCTAGGTAATAGTCTAAATCTAATGATATCACAGTTTCACACAATAATCCATTACAATTAACCATCCTCAATACAAGTGATGATAAAAGGGGATCCACACCTAATAAAAGTAGGACATTATATAGGTGTATCCATCATGTCCTATCACAATTGAAATTGTAAAGTGATGATAAAAGGGGATCCAAACCTAATAAAAGTAGGAAATTACATAGGTGTCTCTATCATATCCTATCACAATTCAAATTGAAATGAAACAATTTTAAAACAACTCTAATATACAAGACAAAAAGATCTACACAACCCAACTACCACAAATTCACAAATCTTTGTACATTCATTGAAACCTATTTCATTGAATGAAATAATCCTACATTGGATACTATTCAGAAAAACCACAAAATAATATAATTCCCTATATTAAATGTTATTTAAAAAAAACACAAAATAACATAATAATTAAAAAAAATACAAAATAACATAATAATATAAAGGTTTTATGATTAAATTCAAAATTAAACTGAAAACTCCATATGCCCCAATTCACAAATCTCAAGCAAATTATACGTTCATTGGATCCTATTTCATACAATGAAATGGACCTACATTGGATGCGGTTTCTGAAAAACACAAAATAATATAAAGTGTTTATGATTAGATTCGAAATCATAAACAAAAAGGCAAGAAAGCTTCAACCAAAGACACCTATAAAAATATGGGATAAAGTGAACCGTTGAGTTATTTCAAAGGATCATATTTAAGAAAAAAGCACATATTAATATAAGCTTTTATGATTAAATTCGAAATCAAAACTAAAAAGGTGAAAGACCCCACCAAAGATGCCTCTGAAACTTGGATAAAGTCAACCGTTGAGTTATTTCATAGTTGTATTAAAGTGAAGCGTTGAGTTATTTCATAGTTGTGTTAAGGGAGGAAAGAACACTTTCTCTCATCTGCAACCGATAGCAACCGATAGATGGCTCGAGACAAAGGAGGCAAAAGTGGGAAACTATCTATGAATTGAAGGGAGGTGGAAGAAGAGATATATGTATCTCAAATCTGATCTAATTTCAAGGGAGGTGTTTATGTTTCGTTGAGTCCGACTCTGGATGTTTAAGTGTAGTTAGAGTCATGTCCGTGTGTGATGGAGGAGGTTGGATTGAATTGGATCACCCGCTATAGAAAAGAACTTTAATGGAAGGGCAGCTGAGCTGTTGGGTACATTTTATTATTATTTTAGCTCTTCTCAGAAGTCGTATTTTTATTCCTAGATATATTTAACACTCTTGATCTCTTGTTTCTTATTTCAAATATCATGCATATTCTTTAATTCTATCGATTTGACTGAAAATATTTCAGGTTTAGCTCTACTCTGTTAGGAAGGAAGACGAGATTTAGATATGATCTGAGCCTTTCCAAACCCTATTTCTTGAATGAATTTGAGCATTTCGAAAACCTCTTTCTTCATTATGCATTCTTAATGGGTAATGTTTGATGGAGGAAGGAAAGAAGAAAAACCTTCGATAGGATTCTAGCCATTGAAAAGAATCCATGAAAAAACTTAAGCTACAGGTATGTATGGCCGTGGTTTCTCTTACCTTCTCAATATTCAATATTTTAACTGTGATGCCATGGGTCTGGCAATAGCTTCACGTTACAGGGATGTTTGGTCCTGGGTTCTCTTACCTTCTCTCTCAATAAATTTAAGTTATCATTAACAATAGCTTAAAAACCCACTTATTTAGTAGTTATTATGCCCGCATTTCTCATTAATTTAACCTGACCACCTTCTCTTAATCCATATGTTTAATAGTTAACCTCCCTACATCATGTCTTTTTAGTTTAACAAAATTTTCGTTGATTTCTAAATAGTTTGATATGCCTCTTCCTTTATAGTATTTTTAGCAGCTGATCTTTGCTTATTGAATTTAGGATTTGAACATAGCAGGTTAAAATATTGAGTTGACCAGACCAAGTTATGTGGTTGTGATGAATCACATGCTAAATGATTTAGGATTTTTTTTTTTTAATTTACAAAATAAAATAATCTAACATCTAATAAGTTGAAGATCAATTCTTATGGATGTTATGTCTCACGTGTAACGTTGTGTTTTCGGATCAAATGTTTCCTAAAAACTAGTCGTTCGTTTAACAGGTTTCTTCTTTGTATTGACAAGAAAATATTTACATACAACTAGTTATGAATAAGAAATTTACATATTCTATACTCCACCATCCCTTTCTAGTGTAATCCCGAGTGCTCGGGTGAATTTTTTTTTCTGCAGTTGATCAGTTCATTGAATTCAGTTGATCAGTTCATTAATATAGTGATAAGGGAAAAAATCAATGAATCAATCATATTATTTGACATGCCTTTTGCATTCGGCAGTAATATCTATAGGAATACCACACGATTTGCAATGTGAATGTAAGTAGAAGCATTTCTCCATTACAATGCTTCTAAGGGTCGCACAGCGACATCCAATGCAGATGACTAGCAACACAGGGTTGGAGCGGGAAGAAGACTAAAGCGTCGTCGCTGTAAACAAATCTGTGCCAACAAATTCTAGGTGGCGCGTTAACGATGTAAAACGGTTATTAATGCATGCGTAGTGGACAGTGAGGAGTTCGTTGAGGAGGATTGGAGCAAGAAAAGGGCAACGTGGTATAACAGAAGTGGAGCGAAGGGAAGTGCGTGACGTGAAGGTCTCTATTTCTTTTAATCTTAAACATACATTAGAAAACGTTTTATGGTTTTGATTATCCACTTTGAATCTAGTCACCCTCAATATATAATTTCAATTAATATTCTCTATCCAATTACTAAATTTTACATTTTTAAATTTCTTAAAAATATTCTCTATACATTACTCAGCGATACATATCATATGTATCATACACATCATCGTATGTATCACGCAAAAAAAAATACATATCATATGTATCATACACATCATCGTATGTATCACCCAAAAAAACCTATGAACCTAACCCTATTTTCAAAAAAAATGTCTATCGGTTGAAACCTTATTTCTAATACGGGAATCCCTATCGACATAATTGCATTCATGTATTAGCTGCGTATTTAATTCCTTACATGCACATTTCTTACCATTCTATATGTTATTTAATTCCGTACATGGACATTTGTTACCATTGTATATGTTACCATGTTATTGATTTTATTTTTTTTAATTTAAAAAACTAAAGCAGATTTTTATTGCATAATAAAATACCCATTAAATGTATACATATCAATTACCACTCATTTTTGTACAATTTAATTTTTATTTATCTTTTTATATAAAAATTTAATTATTACCTTTTTGAGTCACACATTGAAATTAAGAGATTTATTAGTTTTTATGCTTATATGTAATTATAATTTTTTATAATAACTTGAAATTTGTAAAAAGAATATTTAATGATGTAATGTATATTATGTTTTTACTTAGATACTTATAAGTTAAAAAACATTTTAATGTATAGAAAATTATTTTTTCAATCTTTTTATAAAATTACTTAATTATGTTGATTATTTTTTATGTATACTTATATTTATTATATGATTGAATATTTTTGAATTTTTTTTTATATTAACTATATTATGTTTTGATTTAAATATTTATAAGTAAAATTTTGCAAAAAAAAAGTTGAATTTTCTAAATTTTTTGATAAAATTCATTATTTATGTTACTTATTGTTGGGCTATTTTTTTTGGTGGAATGTATATTTATAATAGTTTTTATTATATGTTTGTCTTATTGTTTTGCCACTTTTATTAAAATTTATTAAAATTTTGTAGTTTTTATAGCGAATGACATAATGGATTTGTGTTTTGATATTTTATCATAAAAATGAATTTAGGTAGAATTTGTTACATTAAAACTATTTTTTTTAATTCAATATTATGTAAGTTTACGGTTTAGGATTTAGGACTAGCGTTAATATTTAAATGTTGAAGCTTAAGAATATGATTATCATCGAGGTCTATGTATTTAGATAGGGAATTGAAGATTAGGGTAGGGTAGGGTAGGGTAGTGGATGTCAATTTTGTTAGATTAGTCTTACATTAGTCTATGTACGATAAGGTAGACAAAAGTAAAAGTATATAGGCTAAGGTAGATTAGGTTGTAGGGTAGGGTAGAGAGGAATAGGTTAGGCTATGGTAAATAAGGTCTCGATAGGTTATGTTAAGGTAGGTTATAATAGGCTAGGATAGGGTAGACTAGGTTAAAGAAGGAAAAGGGTAGGCTAGGATAGGTTAGCACGGGATAGCATGGTAAAGTATGGTAGTGTAGGTTAGGCAAGGGTTGTCTAAGTTAGGCTAGGATAGCTTAGAGTAGGTTAAGGTAGGTTATGTTGGTAGGATATACTAAGGTAGGGTAGGGTAGGGTAGGGTAGGTTAGGGATGGTTAGCTTAGGCCAGCATATGATAGAGTAGGTTAAGGAAATGTATGAAAGGCTAGGCTAGGCTATTATAGGTTAATATAGGTTCAACCAAGATAAGTTAGGCTAGTGTAGGGTAGGGTAGGGAAGGATAGAAGAGGGTAGGTAATATAAGGTAGGTTAGAGTATGGTCGGGTAGGGTAGGTTAGGTTAAATTTGACTAAGCTAGGCTACGGTAGGGTACATTAGAGTATGTTAAGTTAGAGTAGTCTAGGATAGGTTAAAGTAGATGAGGCCATGGTAGAGTATGATACACTAGGTTGAGGTGGTTTAAGCTAAGATAGGGTAGGATAGAGTAGGGTAAGGTAGGTTAATGTAGGGTGGGTTAGGTTAAAGTAGTATAGGATAGGCTTGGGAAGCATAGGTTAATATATACCAGGTTAGTATATTAGGGTATGTTAGGCTAAGCCAAGGTAGGTTATATTATTTTAAGGTAAGCTAGACTAGCTAGGATAGGA
The DNA here is from genome assembly GCA_010110895.2 of Picea sitchensis. NCBI lineage: Eukaryota > Viridiplantae > Streptophyta > Pinopsida > Pinales > Pinaceae > Picea > Picea sitchensis. The sequence continues at coordinate 305,327 of SNQJ01S0002081.1, forward strand.
TAGGATAGGTTAAGGTAGGCTAGGATAGAAAAGTTATGAATATGATGGGATATCTTAGACTATATTATGGTAGTATAGGTTAGTCAATGATAGGTTAGGCTAGGATAGGATAGGTTATTCTAGATTACACAAGGTTAGTGTAGACTAGTACATGATAAGGTATGCTTCAAAAGGTTAGGGTAAGTTAGTTTTGGATATAGTAGGCTAGGTTAGCTTAGGATAGGTTAGGTTACTCTACTTTAGGGAAAGGCCGGTTAAGTAATCCACATTATGCTAGGATAGGCTAGGTTAGTGTAGGATAGTTTAGACTATGTTAGGGTAGGAAAGGTTAACTCTAGCTAGTCTATCTTGGGTTTGGATAGGGTAGGCGAGTATAGGATATGATATGATAGACTAGGGTAGGATAGGTTAGGTTAAGTTTGGGTAATTTAGGCTAGGAAAAGTTATATTAGGGTATTCTAAGTTAGTTGGATAGGTTAGGTGGGAATAAATAAAGAAAATTTAATTTATGTTAGGGTAGAATAGGCTAATCTATGGCATAATAGGCTAAGTTAGGCTAGTTTAGGTTTAGTTAGGGTAAGATATGCTAGGGCTAAGGAAGAGTAAGGTAGGTTATGCTATGATAGGGTAGGATAGGGTAGGTTACAGTAGGTGCATTGGGTTAGACCAGGCTAGTTTATGTTAAGGTAGGTTACATTAGGATACGATAGGTTAGAATATGATAGGTTAGGCTAAGATAATGTATCCTAGGCTAGTTTAGAATACATTAGGGTAGGCTAGGTTTATGTAGTTTAGGTTAGGATAATATAGGGTAGGCTAAGGTAGGTTACACTAGGGTTGTTTATGATAGGCATGACTAGGTTAAGTCATGATAAGTTAGGGATATGATTGGTTAGGGTAGGTTAGGCTAACTGGGGTTAGGTTATTCTAGAATAATGTATGATAGGGTAGGTTGGGATATGCTAGACTAGGATAGGATACATTTGGGTGGGTTAGGCTAGGTTAGGCTTGGTTTGGGTAGGATAGGATAGCTTAGGTTGGGGTCATTGTGGGGTAAGCTAAAGTAGGGTAGGTTTCTATATTTTATGTTAGTGTCTACTAATGTGAGTAATATAGGGTAGTTTATGCTAGCATAACATTAGCCTAGGGTAGGGTAGATTAGGTTATATAGGGTAGGTTACCAATTATAAGTATCTTCCTAATGTTGAACTTTAGGATTGATCCTCGACTTCAACCTTGGTCGTGAGCTCAAATATTGTATCTATAGCTAAGGAATGGATATATTTCAACTTATAAAATAAATTCATTAATTACTTGTGTAAATGGAACAAAATAATTATTGAAAAGGAAAAAATATTAAAATATTAAGTGTAATAATATAAGAAAATCATTGTAGGTCATTGAAAAAACTTCTAAGTATCATAAATAATATACAATTCCATGATCAAGTATATCATAAATGTAAAAAATATACAAGTTTAAATAAGTCTTGGTATTATCTCAATGTCACTAGTAAAGGAACAATATGTACTATATGATAATAATAATGAGCTTATCGACATGCTCATAATAATAACCAAGAATATAAACAGGAAGAGTCTATTGTGGATGAACAAGTTATGGATGTAGAGGTATCCGACATCAATATAAATGTATGGTATTTAGATACTAATTTGAAAATAAAATGCTCCATAAATTAATACAATGATTTATAAACATATGAGCTCATATGTATACCTACTAGCTCACACCCATATGATCTCATCATTGTATGATTTGGTGAACCTATCATCTACATCCTTAAAAAATTTCGTCCTTTCACTTGAATCAAGTAACGCCAATATGGAGACAATACATTTAAGTACTTCTATTTTAAAAAGTCCTTAAATTGGGTTATCATGCACAACTACATTTAGATCCTCACACTCAATATTAGCCACAACATGGATATCATTTTGAAACATTGTAATTATGCCTCTACACCCTCACATTATTATGAAATATATAATTTAATACAAAATAGATATAATAGCATTAAAATATTGATGAAATATCAAAATAAAAAATGAACTAATTTTAAAAGAACCTATTTCTCAGACTATCCAATGTTTGATGTTTATTGATTTGAGGTAGAGGTTCATGAAAATTTGGAGTAGATTATACTAATTTATGTTTCTAAAAGTAAAAGAAGCATTAGTACTTGATCATTATCCATAACAAATAAAACATTTAAGAGAATATTCACCATGGTTTACATTAAATGCGATACAGTTGTGGGAAAAGCATGTGTAGACCATATGCATGCCAAATAAATTATGTGAGATATATGTTTATGGAATGTTGTGTTTTTTTTCAAAACACATAATTCATAACTCATCAAATTATTTTGCGATCAAACTTTATTTATAAAAACATTATATCATGTCTAATAGGTGATACCCAATTTATTTATTGTTATTACCTTTAAAATTTGGCAATAACAACATTTCATTAGTGTCGTATGTGCAACATTGAAAATATTTAACAAGAGAATCTCATATTAGAATATGTAGAGAAGAAACAAATTCTCATATCAATTAGAGATAACTTACAACAAAAATAAATATCAATGGAAAATATCTTCAGAAATACATGGAGAAAATTGTACACTTTAATATACAACATCATACACCACCTACATGTTGAAAGAAGTGAAAAAAAATACAAGTAAAGTACTAAACACATTTCCATTTCCTAAATAAATTGACATGACTTATGTTGAAAATTCATAGTTTTCACAAGGGTAGTTCTTATCAACTAATCGTATTCCCCAAAATTTATTGCCATAATCATTTATTTGGCAAAACTATTAAGATAACCTATTATATTTTCATGGAAAATGTTGAGATTTAGGTGAAAAATATACGAGTATGCATAACTGTCATCATAAATTAGGCTACAATTGTTTTTATTTTTTATGAAGATACAAAAAAACAATTAGCCTAAATTTATTTAAAAAAAAAAAAACTCAAAAATTGGTAAGATTTCTCTTAAAGACAAAACATTGATGAAAGGAATGGATAAATGAAATGATGCCTACAAATTATTTGAAAAATCAGTAAATGAGATGTTGTGTCATGAAATTAAACCTTTTTTTGTTTATTCCTATAGAATGGCCAACCCCACAAAGCATTGGTGAACTTTGATAAATTAGTTTGAATGAGTATTGGTATTTTTCAATGAAGTATTTTGCAAAAATATTGACATTGGTATGTTTATTTGGTTGGGTGTTTGAGTCTATGGAGTAGGGTTCTTCATTCTAGGTTGACTATGATTTTGCGTGTGTCTAGGTGTGATAGTGTGAGTATATGTATGCGATAGTGCATAAATAAATGAATAGAAAATGTTGTTGTGTAAAATAAATACAAAGGAAGGGTAGTTAGCTAGACAATAATAATTATTCTCTCTAAATGGAGCAATTTATTTTTATTTCATTTTCTCTTTCTTTTAAGCTTATGTCGGAAGCCCTATTTGTTTTTGTTTTTTTATATTCATATCAATAGTATCAATTTCTATCTATTTATATTAAATATTAGGCATGTACTTTCTTTATTTTTGTCAATTTTATTAAAAACAATCTTGACATGGATTCCATCCTACTAGGAATTATCACTATTTTGATGTGGTATGTGAATCATTATTTCAAGAAATGGATGGAAAAAACAAGACAAACATAAAGAGAGCCTTTGGGACCCTCCTTTAACATAACAAATATCAATTGTAGGTATGTATGGATATATTTTCTCTATCAATAATTAATTCTTAATACCATGGTTTCTCCATGAGGTTTAATTCACCCAACCTTTGGATTATATTTATCATTATTTTAACTTGCCTTACCTTTATCTATAAAATTTAGGATTTTTTAATTAGCTTAACCCACCAAATATTTTTAACCCATCAATAATTTTTTTGATCCCTTTATTAGTACCTACCAAAATAAGGTTCTATAGTTTTTAGTATTGAATCAACATTCATTGAGTCACTGATACTCAATTCCCATGTAAAGGATTTCTCAATGTTTTGAAAAAAAACATTTATGATTTTGATTATTTAAATTTTTTTTTTTTTTTTTTCAATTCAATAATTTGAATTTTTTGATTGGGATAGGGGTTGCAATAGTACTTAATTAGCCCTAGTCTCTTTGATATTCTCCTACTATTTTTTAGATATTGTAAATCATTTAAAAATACAAAAAATTAAAATGGTCATGTACACAACTTTTTTTTTATCGTAAGTGACATAGGGACTTGTCGATGTTTCCATGCTTACTATAGTTGATTCATGTCTCATGAAAATCATCATGCACAATGATATAATGACTAGGATCATCTTCCCATAGACATGGCATGGTGAACATTTTCTTTTCTTGGTGGCATACCATTCATTGTCATTCATCTTGTGAAAATAGTGGCATGGCATGTTGAATGCTTTTTATTTGTCTTGTGAAAATTGAGCACAAGAGATAGATATAATCCTATGATATAGAATACTATGACTTTAATTTTCTACTGGTAAAATTTTAATTTAATAGAACGCTCTAACAATAATCAAATATAAAAATAAGTACATATATTTCATAATCCTTCTTTAAATATAGTCTAAATTTCTTTTTTGTAAACCATGATTTACGTAGATGAGACTATGTTTTGCTATGTCTCAACAATTAACAATTAATGGGAAATGAATATAATTTCAAGAAAACATTCATTCAGAAACTAAATTGATGTCCGAGAATAACTGATTTTATTGTTAATGATTATGAACAAAATCCTAAGAATGTAGAAAGATTCAAAGTGTAGTACCTTTGTAATGAGATAAATTCTTCCTAATTTTTCACTAGAAACCACGAGAATACAATGGCATTCCCATATCCATGTCTATAGGAAATTTAGAAAACACCTTGATCTATTGAATGTATAATACCTTAGTATGAAAACAAATTCTACCTTCCTTCCCTAGTATAGACACTTGTAATCCAATATACATAGCATATGTATGATTATATCATAACCCTTAGGAATATCCCTTGTCATACTTCCCACATATGTTATCACTCATATTAGCACACATGTAGAATGCCATCCAATTACAGTTTCATCAACTCTAACCTACTGCGCACTTGCATAACGCCATCCAATAACATATGCTTGATTATATCATAACGCTTAAGAATATCCCTTCTCATACTTCCCACATCTGTTATCACTCATATTAGCACACGTGTAGAATACCATCCAATTCCAATTGCTTCTCGTCCTCAACTCTAACCTGTTGTGCACCTGCATAATGCCATCCAATTCCAATTGCTTCGTGGCCTCAACTCTAACCTGTAAGATTAAAACATGCAAATTTTGGCATGAAGAGAGATATACGCCTAGTTAATTGAAACCCTAATTGAAACAATAGCACCATGCCTAGTTAATTCGAGTGCTATCCTCTCTCTCTATATATATTTAAATGATATTTATATTGAAAACTTATGGAGAGTTGTTAAAATTGAGGGTGCCTAGTAAATAAAAACAAAGTAAAAAACTTGAATTTAAATGGAGTAAAACTGGTGTGAACACTTATTATTATGGGAATCAGTTTAATCACCATTTTTAATGATAAACAAACATATTTTTTCATGCAAAGAAGTCAATACTTCACATCAGAGTTTTCATTTGTTGAGATGAGGAAGAATAAAACATACACAACTTTATATTTAAATTTGAGCATTGTTGAACATTGCTATAATCCAAACAACTTAGGTTGGGACATAATTTAAAATCTATTGTTAGATTGAAGGTCTTGTTAATGTTTATAATAGCTCATCACTCCATCTTGCAATACCTTGTGTTATCAAAATAAATGATCAAACATTTCAGAAGCAGTACCTTGTGTTATCAAAATAAATGATCAAACATTTCATAAGGCACTTTTGACCTTCTCCCTTAAATTTTGGTACCATAAGGACAATTAATGATGAAGTGAGAAATAGAAAAATAAAAAAAATTAGAATAGATCTCACAATAAAGGTTGAGGTCATTTTATCTTTATATAAAATAAAATTAACCATCTCCATTATACCTTTTGGTGTCAACTATCCTCATAATGCTTTAAAATTCTTGATAACATTTCTCAACCATGTGAGCACATAGAAACAAATATTTATAGAACTACCTTCGTGAATTTCTTAAGATGAGCCATGAACTAATCCATCCTAAAGTAGCATCCCTTTAATCCTCAAGATTAGAAGGGTTGTTCATCCCAATCCAATCTCAATGATAAAGGAAAAATGAGTTGTGGCTAGACCTACCTATAATGATTTCATCTTGATCTCACAATCTTATTTGGAGGGTAGGTAAATAGACACCAATTTACCTAAGGTGATAATCAACTTTCTTAGTAACTCGAACTCAAAACAAGATCACATGCTCTACTCTATCCATGGTGATTTCATTAAAAAATGTAGGTGTCATGGCATATTAAACAATGGTTGGACAACATTATCACGATCAAAGAATTTTTAAATATACACATACATTAACAACTCACATATCAATCATTGAGATATTTCACACTTCTAATAAGAAATATTGATATTTTGGATAAAATAAAGTGCTTTCATATAACCAAAAATTTAGCATACTACTATATATTTAAAAAAAAATCCTTATCTTTATTTTATTGTTAACAAAAACATTCAATGTAGTTATAAAATTCTACCATAAATATTTTCAAACAAAAAAATAGATATATTTTAAACAATTATAATATAAAAAAATGTAGAAAAGAAAAATAAATACAAATCAATAAATATGTAAAAACATAAATAGATTCAATTTTAAATATATTTAAAAACATAAATAGATCCAATTTTAAATATGTTAAAACTCTCTTCTATAATATTATCTTAAAAAAGCTTTCAATTTTATATATTCAAAATAAAAAATCAAAAGCAAAATTTTGAAATGGTGTTAAATCATATCATTTCTCAGCCAAAACAAAATTAAAAAAATATATTTATTTCAAAATCAAAACTCTTAAAAAAGAAACCTCCAATTTTATATACTCAAAATAAAAAAAATAAAACTATAAAACAATATATTTATTTCCAAATAAAAACTCTTAAAAAAAATACCTCCAATTTTATATATTCAAAATAAAGAAATATGAAACAAAATCATGAAATAAAATGATGCTAAATCATATCATTACTCAACCAAAAAAAAAAATTATTTCGAAATCAAAACTTTGAAAACATAATAATGGCTAACCGAATATGCTTCGAATGCATGAATTAAATGAACCTTTGGGGATTTGTTTCATATGTTGAGGGTCGATTGAAGAGAGAGGAATTTTGTCTCATCTCTTGTTCCAAAGCGAGAGGGAATCAAAAGCAGAAATTATCTATCCGTTAAATTCAAAATCAAAACAGAAAAAGCATGATAGCCTGTAACGTCATTATCTATCCGTTAAATTCGAAATCAAACATTATCTATCCGTTAAATTCAAAATCAAAACCGAAAAAGCATGATAGCCTTTAACTTAAAATTCAAAATCAAAACCAAAAAAGCATGATAGCTTTTAACTTAAAATTCAAAATCAAACCTAAAAAACATGATAACTTCTAACTGACTGCTTCAGCTTTGGAAATTTGTTTCACATGTCAACATTGAGAGGAATTTTGTCTCATCTGTAACCAGAAAGATGAAGGCAAAAACAGGAAACTATTTATCCGTTGAAGGGCCGTTGGAGAAGTGATATATACTCAAATCTTACCACGTTTCAACTTCCTCCTTCTCCTCTATGATCTGTCTGGTATGCCTCTGTGGTTGGTGGTATGCTTTTGTGGTTGGTTGTCAAAGACTGTGTCTGGTGTGAGTATAGATCGAGTTTGAGTTTGGATGTCTGAGTAGTTCGGGTCGAGTCTGCGTCAATCCGCTGGAGCAGCCAACGTTTCAAAGGAAGAACAACAGAGCTGCTTAACGGTCATTACTCTGTCCACTGTACATTTTATTATTATTAATTCTTTTACCTTCTTAGAATCGCCAGATTGTTCTGTAAATTTATTATTATTATTTCCTTTACTTCCTTCTCTTCTCAGAAGCCCTAGATTTTTTTGTATAGACTTTTTGCTTATCTCAAATCTCATGTATAGCGTTCCCTTTATTTTGTCAATATGATTGCAAATATATAGGTTCTATTTTATTCAGACGTGAATTCGAAACCCATTCAAATCTCAAATCTCATGTATAGACTTCCCTTCGAAACCCTTTCACAAAACAAATTCAACCCACGGGCATGTATGCATCTGGTTTCTCTTTTCTGGATCTGGTTAATCTTGATGCCATGGCTCCAGGTATCGACCATGTTGAATAAATTTATATTCAGTTAAAAAGAGGTTTAACCTGCCCTGTTAGTAATTTAACCAGTTTGTTTAGTTTTTTAATTTCTTGTATAATCTGTCATTAGTTTAACCAGCCCGCATTTACTTAATCGCTCGTTTTAGTGGTTAGCCTACCTATATTATCTCTCTTTATTTAAGTAAATTTTCATTGGATTTTCAGAAGTTTAATCTGCTTCTTGGTAACTGGGCCATATTTGATTATGGAATTCAATATTTTTTTATTAATCTAACTCCACTTGTATTCTCTAAAAACTTTCCAGCCCAATTATTTCATTCATCTTTTAAATTGGTTTAGCTCGCTACTTTATAAATTTAGATTTGGATTTTTTAATCAAATATCAAGAACGAATCATGGTATATGATTAATTTTTGCTTTATTTTTAATTTAACCCACCTCCGGTCTGTTAGATTTTTAGGTTTAGTAACCTCTGAAATTCCAATGATCAAGCAAAACGTGGCCGGGGATACGGAGATACCGCTGCCATTCACAATCCTAATCTGTGATCTTTAAATTATTTGTGCAGTGTGCAGTTGTGTAGATGGCTTGCCACTCTGCCGCTTGCTTACTTGAATGGAATTGTCATCTGGATTTTTCTCCGTTAAATCCTTTTGTTTTACTTTTAATTATCTAGTTTCTTGATTAAATGGAAATGAAATGTGTGTTTTTACCTTTAATTCTCTGTTTCTTTATCAGTGGAGAGTACTGTGTGGCATTGAAGATTTGGTCCTTCAATCTCGTTTTGGATATGGCCATTGCCCCAGTTTTCCTGCTTGGGTTAGTATTGATTGTTTCTCCAGCTTATTTGCTGGATGGTTTTAGTCCATGTTTCTGTCCAAAAACTTGTGGAGATGTACTTTAGGTAAGTCAATAGTAACCTTTGTTGTCCTTTATTTTATATAATTTTGGTGAGTGTCACCTTGGTAGGGTTTTGTTGAATTCATGTTTTGTAATTATGTAAATAAATTGAATTTTCTAAAACTTAAAAAATTAAAATTACATTATTTTATATAATTTTGGTGAGTTTCACCTTGGTAGGGTTTTGTTGAATTCATGTTTTGTAATTATGTAAATAAATTGAATTTTCTAAAACTTAAAAAATTAAAATTACATTAAAAATGAATCCTTGTACGGTGTACTTTTTCCCATATATATATATATATATATTTTTTTGCTCGATTGCAGATTATAAACATTACCAATATCATAATATACTAATGGCTTCACCCGTTACGAACTTTGAGTGATACTCACCTCTTCATATTTATTTTTCCCATATATATATATATTTTTTTGCTCGATTGCACATTATAAACATTACCAATATCATAATATACTAATGGCTTCACCCGTTACGAACTTTGAGTGATACTCACCTCTTCATATTTATCCCCTTACACGCCCGCGGGCTCCTGAAAGAAAAAAACAGCGGACTCAATTATTGTCATAGAAAAGATACAATATTCTTTGAACTATACGGGGTTCAACAATAATCAGAGGTCCGAAAACTTGAAAGGTTGAAACTTCGTACATGCGTGCGTACAGAATTTTCTTATTGCAGTTGCTTAGCTTAAATTAGAAATGGAAATATTCATAGAAAAGTAGAAATCGATAACTTTATTTTTCATGATTTTCGTCTGGACTTATCAGACTTATCACTAGTCTCCGAACTCCATTTATATGTACTGTCTCTGTCTAAAATATGCAAACTGTAATGATAGTTTTATAAAACTTCTGGATATCTTGTATAAAACTTGTAGATTTTGTATATGGAGTGGTATATGAATTGTTTTAAATTTTAGATATAAATAAAAATAAATAAATTAAAGTTACTAGTATTTGAATATGTTAAATTGTATATTTAAATTTTCTAATTATTGTGTATAAATTAAAATATTTTTTTTTTTAAATTAAAATTATTATTTAAATATATTAAGTTGTATATTTAAAATTTCTAATTATAATGTATTTACCTTGTCTTTGGTTTTATGTATTCATTTGTTCATTTATGAAGTTTATTTATTAAGCTCTAGAAATGGAAGGAATTTCCTTGTGATTTGAATGATTTTAATTTTATGTTTATTTATTAACCTCATGAAATAGAAGGAATTTCACTGTTACTTGAATTGTTTTAATTTTCTTGTGATTGGAATGATATACCGTTGTTTTAGTATTATATTTTTAAATTAAAAATATAAAAATTATAATTTTCAAAAGGTATTGAAGTTTTGCAAAGGCATAAGGTATTCTTATTATATTTAAAAAAAACAGAGTTTTTAAAGTTTTTAGAATTTGAATATATTGAATTGGTTGTGAATCGAAGGAATTTCCTTGTGATTTAAATGATTTTAATTTCAAGTTTATTTATTAATCTAGGGAAATGGAAAGAATTTTAGTGTGACTTAAATTGCTTTAATTTCTTTAGGACAGGAATCATATATTAGTTATTTTTTATCATATTTTTAAATTAAAAATAAAAAATTAGAATTTTCAAAAAACATTGAAGTTTTGTAAAGATTTTTTTATTATATTTTTCAAAAAAATTTAAAGTTTTTAGAATTTGAATATATTAAATTGGTTGTATTTAAATTTTAAATTTGGTTGTATTTGTTTGTGTATTTATTAAAAAATATATATTTATTTTTATTTTTATGAAAACAATTTTATTTTTTATTTTTATGAAGATAAAATTTATAACTTTTAGGTTAATAATTATATTTTTTAATTATTAGTTTTTTTTATCTTATTAATTAATTAAATTATTTGAAAATTTATTTATTATTATTTTTATTAAATATTTATAAATAAAATACAATTTTTATATCAATATAAAAATTGTTATAGTACATAATTTATATTATGTTTTAATTTAAATATTTATAAATAAAATAACTTTTCTATATCCATATAAATTAATTTTATAAATTTTTAGATAAATTAATTTTTCATGTTAATTACTTTTTATATGGTTTTTTTTTTTTTTTTGTGTGTGTGGGATGTACATTTATAATATATATTTCCTATATTTTTGTTTACATTTTGTGAGTTCATTAGTATTGTTTAGTATTTTCAATTATAATCTTTTTACTTCAAGTAACATAATGGATGTGTTAATCTTTATTGCATATTAAAATTTGTTTAAAGAATTATTCTCATGCTTAGGAATACGATTTAGGCTTTCTATGGTTAAAAGATTTTAAGGCTTGGGCTTAGGATAAGGAACTAAGTTTAGGCTTAGTATTAGGAATTTAGACATAATTGAGGTTAGGATAGGGTAAGCTAGTTTATGTCACATCTATGTAGGCTAGGTTAGATTAGCCCATGTAGGTTAGGGAAGAGAAAGCTACTATGCGATAGCTTATAGTATGATAGGATAGGATAGGTCATGTTAGGATAGGCTAGGCTAGAGTAGGCTACCATAGGCTAGGATAGTGTATGTTTTAGGAGAGGAAGGAAGGCTAGGGTAAGATAGGTTAGGGTAGACTAGGTAGAGTAGGTTTCAGGTAGGCTAGGTTAGAGTGGGGTTAGGTTAGGCTAGGTTAGAGTAAGGCTAGGATAGGCTAAGCCAGGTTATTCTAATCTAGGTAAGGCTAGGTGATACAGACCCCCTACCTCACCCTTTGGTAGGGTCTGCGACCTCCCGGTCACTGGATCGTTCCTTCGTGTGGAGCCAAAATAACTCTTTGGTTCTGGCTGGAACCCTCCGAATAGATCCTCAGGTTCCTTTGTCCCTGACGATGGTTTTGAGAATACCTGCATGCACACCACCCTTTTTGACGCCCTTATCCCTTCCGAGCTAACAAATACCTCTGCATTGACTCCTTTTATCTCTCATGACCTCGGGCTATGACCCAAGGCTCTAGAATACATGAATTTCGTGTTTCAGAAGTTTGGGACTCCTACATGTGAGCTCTCCCAGGCTCCCTATCATTTGAAATGCCAGAAACCGAAAAGGTCCTAACGACTCCTCCTTTAATCCTTCTCCACATGACCGTCTCTTGTGGCCTAGGGCTACTCCTCCGAGTGCTTTGTCTTTCTCGATTTGGGGAATCGCAATGCAGTGCTCCTCCTTTCCCTTTCAAATCCCCGAAACCCTGAGATGCGATACCTCTTAGATCTACGGTTGAGATCTATCACTTGATCAATGGCCCACATCAAATCTCGACGATATCCTTTTTAGGATATTGTGGAGTCTTCACCTCCCAACTCTCGGTGACTTATGAATCTATACCATGTGTCCTCCAAAATGGACGGTTTTGATCCTTTCATGATTTCGGCCTAGTCCTCTCCTTCATTTTCCCGGTGCCAAAACACCGACCAACAACCACGTATCCCTTCTCATGGATGGCTATAAATCTTAATCACAATCAATGGTCGTGATCTTTTCGGGATGATCAACAATCATGATCAAATCTCGACATTCTTACTTTCGACGATTTGGGAGAGTCTTCACTCTCGTCTCTCAGTAAATGAATCCATGTTGGCTTCTGGATCTTTGCCACGTGTCTTATAATGACAGATGGTTCTGATGCTTTCGAGACTCTGATGAGTCCATTCCACTTTAAATACATAAGGTTTAAACCTCGTGCGCCTTTGGCGCAAAACCAGTTGCCTCAACAGATTTTGCGCGACCTCCCGGTCTTAGGATCGTTCTAATTTCTCTTGAAGCCAAATCGGCTCCTTTAGTTCCCTGCTGGAACCTTCAATGAATCAGATCCACATGTCCTTTATGAAAAATCCACTTGCACAAGCAATGCACTAGGTGTGAGTCTTCACCTCCACACGACCACTAGACATGACCGTGACCCTTTCCGAAAAGGGATTTCAGGTTTCGCGATTTCGTGAACCCTGGCCTCGAGTTCTTTAGCTCCTTGATCCCCTGAATGTCGTAATGCCGAAATTTGGGTCCATGTGATTGTGCCCTCCACAACCACAGGCCAACTCTGAAGGTATGTCACGTTTCACAACTTCGAGACTTTCAAAGTCAAGTGCCCGACTTCTTGTACCCAGGATTATTGAAATGCCAAATCCTGAACTTTTGAAATGTGTGACTGCAGCCTCACTCCAAAGATATGTCACATTTTGTGGCTTCGGAGATATCCAGTGCAAAGAGCCCCCGATCTCTTTTCCTCGGGATTGTCGAAAAGCTGAATCTTGAAATCCCGAAATATGTGACATTATTTTGTGACGAGGCTACTCCTCCATTTGCTTTCAGGTTTTTGCGTTTTGGGACTTCACGATCGTGGCTGCAACACTCCCTGCCCCTTTGAGCTCCCGGTATCAAAAATACCAAAGTACCGAACCCTGAAACGCCAGTCTTCCACTCCAAATTGGAATCAACGGCTCATAGCCTCTCCTGATCCGACGACTCAAATATTTTCAGGATTTCTTGGGTCAAGAGTTTCGAACTCTTACCATTTTCCTTCCTGGTAGTTGAAATGCCAAAATCCTCCTTTCGGGAATTTCCCATAAACCTCGACCACTCACCACTTATCCTCCTGTTGGACGGTCACGATCCTTTCGGGATTTTGTGGGTCAAGAGTACCGAGTCTTTCCCTTTGTATCTCCCGGTAGCTGAAATGCCGAAATAGTACTTTCGTTCCCTTCTTCACATATGAAGGTTAAATCTCGTGCAGCTTCTCATGGATCCGATGGCTATCATTCTATGTGCCCAGATCTGACATCCCAGATCTCTTTCTCTTTTGCACTCTCCTCCTACTTGCCTGGACGTAGATTCAATTATCCAGATCTCATTCTCTCCAGCTAATCTAATGACAGCTATGCTCCCCCCTGAGCTTGTACTTCTTCCTAAACTTGGAATACTTCAAACACTTCAAAGGTCTCATCCTTTGGTCCTGCTATGAAGCCTATATCCTCGGCTCCCACCTGCATTCTAAAGACGTTGTCCCTATTGAGACTTTCAAACTCCTACCTGCCAAAGGGTGTCTCAACTTCTGCGATTCCTTGCAGCTATGGCTCTATGCGCAAAGGCACTTTTCCTCCTGATCTTAGTCCTCTCTGAAACTTTGAAAGGTTTCTCAACTTCTGCACTCTCTACAGAGTCTCTGCATACAAAGGTGTTATATGTCCTAAGCTTCAGGACTTTAGAATAAGTCCTCTCTCACTCCCACTCCTACTGCCTGACGAGCCTTGAGACGACTATCTATATGTCAACACTTTACTCAAGTGTTTCCCTAGTGCGTTCCTTGCACAGGTCTTTATCCTCTTGAGCTTCAATTGCTCAAGCCTCTAAGGTCTCTGCCCCTTTCTCTCCATGAAAGGATGGAAATTCCCTCTGGAAACTTCCTGCTGAAGCACTCCTTGCTAAGCCTGAAGGGTGTTCATTAACCCCGTGAAGGTCTTCCTCCTAACACTTCTTCTCCTTTCTGAACTCAAACAAGAGTTCTTTATGTGCACACCTTCACCAACTCAATGCCCTCTTGGTAGAGTTTTCCAGAATCCTCAGTGATTATGTCTTCTTTCCGAACTTTAAATAGAGTTCTTCTCCTAATGCATCCTATGCATTTTTTCAATGCCCTCTTGGCAGAGCCTTACAAAATTCTCAAAAATTTTGTCTTCTCTATGCCTTCTATGCACTTGCTCAATGCCCTCCTAGCAGAGCTTCTACAAAATTCCTTAATGATTATGGTATATCCTGTGCTCTCTTCTGCACAGTCTTACCTGCAAGGTATTCAACAACCTTGAGGATTCTCCTTGAGTCAGTGACTTCAGCTGGTGCACCCTCATGGCATGTCTTTATTTGAGTCCGTAGAATTCAGAAGTGCACTCCTTGCACTGGATTATAGAACCCGCAGTATTTTGTCATGCAACCTTTTGCATGAAGCCTCAAAGAACCCAAACCTAGAATCAAAGAACTCACAGACAGTAAATTATTTCTATCCCTACAAATGCATACCTAACATACATCTACAACATATCATCAATTCATAAAGACATTCATTCATGAACTCATAAACATGTAGACAACAACATGTAGGAAAAACTGCTCTATTTGTATTAATCAAGAATGCATGATTACAATGTGTTCGAGCTCGGACCGCAATAGAGTCTCGGCTCTCTCCTCCCCTTCTAAAACTAACTACTAGATGCAAAGAAGATATTTTTACAAAGAGGGTCTCCTCGAGCTCTTCCCTCCATCCTCACCAACTCTCATTAATTTACATTCAATTTTATTGAATGGTATTCTAGTCCGAATCGGATCTAGAACTCAACCTTACAACCTTTTTAAGGAAACCTTTACTAAATCCTACACATATGCATGGTTTTTTGGCTCTACCATACTTACAACATTTAATTACATTTTCAAAATTTGAAAATCGAGAAGGCTGCACCTCTCTCTCTCATCGAATGCACGCTTTGATGTGCTAGCTTGGAGCGATGCTCCTCCATCATACTCCTCTGCTGTGAAAAATTCATGAGCTCCTACTCATGAGCTTCCCAACATTGTTGTTGAAATACTCCTGGATCCCAAACAGTTCTTTGGAGTTGTCCATCTGCTCCATCTCTTTGTTGCTACTGCTGCCTCTACTGCTATTACTTCCCTCATTCTCTTGCAGGTCCCTTGTTGTTCATCTTCTTATTATTGACCGCTTCTTGTGATAAATTCAACATCAACCTTTTAATTTCCTCTATCGCCTTGTCCAACTGCTCCAATGGTTGGATCTTCTTTGGCAGCCTGCTCCACTGCACTTCTTCCCTAGAAATGGGTAGATCAACTAGATCCCCCATGCCATATTCTTCCTCTTCTATGGCAGAAGTTGTCGACTCTGCTGCAGACTCCTCTTCTGCAGTTTCATCACTGATTCTCTTCTCAGCTTCCTCTTCTGACAACTTGATTGTCAATTCTCCTGCTGGCATATCTCCAGCTTCCTCCAGCTGCTCCTCAGACTGGAATTCTCCTTCATCTTCTGCTGCATGCCTCAGAATTAAAATCATCATGCCGAAATTGTTGAGTTCCCTGGATGAAATTTTTGATCAATTCCTCGGAATGCTCCTCTTCTAACATCTACATGATTCTCTCCTCATGGAATGCATATACTAGTTCTGGATGGTTCAACCAATCCTCCAACATTTCAAGCTCCTTCTCCCAAGGAGTGAGCATCTTATCTGCATGCTCTTCTTCTTCCCTTGCTGTCAGCTTTAGTGCTGCAGTTGTCTCCCCTTCAAATTCCTGGTTGAAAATTTCGAGCCATTCTTCTGAATGCTCCTTTTCGTCTCCTTGGGCAACCTCTGACATCTGCTCCAACTCTTTCTCCATGATAGTCTCTGCTGGCTATATTTTTGTTGTTGTTGCATCAACACCACACACGTTGGCCTCAATTAGGATATATGGAAGGAATACATTTATCCCTCCAATCATCAGAATGCTCTCCTAATCCTCCTTCTCTATTAGCTCCTCTTGTTGATCTGAACTCACCTCTGAGTTCATGAGACTATTATAGAGTCCCATCTACTCTCCCTTGCCCACTTGGCAACATGGGTTTTTTTTGCTTCCCACCTGGTAGTCTATGAGATCAATCGATCCCATCTCCATTAGCAATCCCTACTGACATGAACTCACTTATGAGCTCTTGATACTTTCAAACAATATCACTTCTTTTCCCCTGCCCACCTGGCAGTCTCTGAGATCTTCTAGTGATCTATTCTCCTCATCATCACTGAGATTTCTCCCAGCTTCTGGCTCACAGATGTGAACCACTTCTTGTTCATCTCTGAGGATTTTAGCATGCTTCAACCATCCTTTCAACAGTCTCCATTGTCTTCTGGCTAACAATTCCTTGACTGGACACTTTGCTTTCCTCCTTAGAGGCCATTCATACACCCAATGTGTCCTTGCATCCTGATGCATCCGCAGTGCAAGCTCCTCCATCCTTGCTCTTATCTCGGCAAGTTCTTTGTCCATATTAGCCTTACTCAGCTACTGCTGATGGTTCTTCTTTCCACCTCATCCATGGCCTTCAATAGCCATCTTCCTGCCTTCTACCTGCCCTCTTGGAAAACCTGTTTCTATCACTCTCCAACCGTGAGTGCTTCCAGCCTTTTCTTACAATTGACCTAACTGTCTATTTGTTGTTGTGTTCTGCAACAATCTCTTCAATCCTCTTCATCTGAAATATATAGACGAAGTCCTAATATGATACCACAATAATGTGTATCAGAGTGTTGTTTTATTTTCCTTTTGCCTCCTTATGCCCGCAGTATACAGACATAAAGTGGCTATGATACCACACTGGCGTAGCACCCCCTACCTCAACAGGTTTTGCATGACCTCCCGGCCTTAGGATCATTATGATTTCTCCTCGAGCCAAAGAGACTCCTTTAGTTCCCTGTTGGAACCTTAAATGAATCAGATCCATAAGTCCTTTACAAAAACTCCACCTGCACAAGCAATGTACCAGGCGTGAGTCTTCACCTCCACACGGCCACCAGAGAAGACTGCGACCCTTTTCGAAAAGGGATTTTTGGTTTCGCGATTTCCCGAAACCTGGCCTCGATTTCTCTAGCTCCTTGATCCCCTGAATGTCGAAATTCCAAAATTTCGATCTATGCGATTGCACCCTCCGCGACCATAGCCCAACTCTGAAGGTATGTTGCGTTTTACAACTTTGGGACTTTCAATGTCAAGTGCCCGACTTCTTGTCCCTGAGATTGCCGAAATGTTGAATCCTAAACTTCTGAAATGTGTGACCGCAGCCTCACTCCAAATATATGTCTCGTTTCTCTACTTCGGGGATTTCCAGTGCAAAGTGCCCCCAACCTCTTGTCCTCGGGATTGCCGAAAAGTCGAATCCCAAAATGCTGAAATATGTGACCTTGTTCCATGACCACGCTACTCCTCCATCTGCTTTCAATTTTTTGAGTTTCAGGACTTCGCCATCCCAGCTGGAACACTCCCTGCCCCTTCGAGCTCCTAGTATCCGAAATACCGAAGTATCAAACCCCGAAATTCCAGTCTTCTGCTCCAAACTGGAATCAACGGCTCATAGCCTCTCCTAATCTGACGACTAAGATCTTTTTAGGATTTCATCGGTCAAGAGTTCTGAACTCTTACCCTTTTCCTTCTGAGTAGTCGAAATGCCTAAATCCTTCTTTTAGGAATTTCCCCAAAACCTTGACCGCCCGCCACGTATCTTCATGTTGGACGATCATGATCCTTTCGAGATTTTGTGGGTCAACAATCCTGACTCTTTCCCTTTGTATCTTCCGGTAGCTGAAATTCCAAAATAGGCCTTTCGTTCCCTTCTTCACATACGGGGGTTAAACATCGTGCAACTTCTCCTGGATTTGATGGCTATCGGTCCATCTGCCTAGATCCGACGGCCTGGATCTCTTTCTATTGCGCACTCTCCATATTCTTGCTTGGACATAGATTCAATGGTCTAGATATCATTCTCTCCAGCTGATCTAATGGAATTTATGCTCCCTCCTGAGCTTGCACTTATTCCTGAACTTGGAAGACTTCAAAGGCTTCAAAGGTCTTAGTCTTTGCTCCTACTGTGAATCCTGTATTCTCGACTCATTCATGTGTTCTAAAGACACTATCCCTCCTGATCTTTTCAAACTCTTACCCACCAAAGGGTGTCTCCACTTCTCCAATTCCTTGTAGCTATGGCTCTGTGTGAAAGGGCACTTTTCCTCCTAAGCTTAGTTCTCTCTGAAACCTTGAAAGGTTTCTCAACTTCTGCACTCTCTGTAGAGTCTCTTCATACAAAGGTGTTATATGTCGTGAGCTTTGAGACTTTAGAATAAGTCCTCTCTCGCTCCCAGTCCTATTGCCTAACGAGCCTTAAGACGGCTTTATGTATTTCAACACTTTACTCAGGTGTTTGCCCGGTGCTTTCCTTGCATAGGTATTTATCCTCTTGAGCTTTAATTGCTCAGGCCTCTAAGGTCTTTACCCCTTTCTCTCCTTGAAAGGATGGAAATTCCCTATGGAAACTTCTTTCTCAAGCACTCCCTGTTGAGCCTGTAGGGTGTTCAGTAACCCTATGAAGGTCTTCCTCCTCACACTTCTTCTCCTTTTTGAACTCAAACAAGAGTTCTTTCTGTGCACACCTACACCAACTCAATTCCCTCCTCACAAATTTTTCCAGAATGCTCAATGATTCTGTCTTCTTGCCGAACTTGAAATAGAGTTCTTCTCCTAATGAATCTTGTGCATTTTCTCAATGCCATATTGGTAGAACCTTACAAAATTCTCAGAAATTTTGTCTTCTTTGTGCCTTATATGCACCTGCTCAATGCCCTCCTAGTAGAGCTTCTACAAAATTCCTCAATGATTCTGGTTTGTCTTGTGCTCTCTTCTTCACAGTCTTACCTCCAAGGTATTCAACAACCTTGAGGATTCTCCTTGAGTTAGTGACTTCAGTTTGTACACCCTCCTGGCACGTCTTTGTTTGAATCCGCAGAATTTAGCACTGGCTTATAGAACCTGCAGTATTATGTCATGCAACATCTTGCATGAAGCCTCAAAGAACCCAAACCTAGAATCAAAGAACTCATAGATAGTAAATAATGTCTATCCCTACAAATGCATACCTAACATACATCTACAACATATCATCAACGCATAAAGACATTCATTCATGAACTCATAAACATGTAGACAACAACATGGACAAAAAACTGCTCTCTGTGTATTAATCAAGAATTCTTGATTACAATGTGTTCGAGCTCGGACCACAACAGAGTCTTGACTCTCTCCTCCCTTTCTAAAACTAACTACTATATACAAAGAAGATATTTTTACAAAGAAGGGCTCCTCGAGCTCTTCCCTCCATCCTCACCAATTCTCATTAATTTACATTCAAATATATTGAATGGTTTTCTAGTGCAAATCTGATCTAGATCTCAACCCTACAACCTATTTAAGGCAACCTTTACTAAAGCCTGTGCGTATGCATGGATTTTTTGGTCTACCAGCCTCACAACATTTAGTTACATTTTCAAAATTTTAAAATCGAGAAGGTTGGGCCTCTCTGTCTCATCGAATGCACGCTTTGTTGTATTGGCTGGCTGGCGCATAAATTTCTTGAATCGATGCTCCTTCATCAACCTTCCTCCAGAGATGATGGATATCGGCCCTATGTACTAGATCTAATGACCTCCAGTGCGCCTCCTCCTGAGATTTCCCATCTCTAAGACTTAAAAGGTTTTCTAAGTGTTGAAGACCTCAACCTTCAATTCTTCCATGCTGAAGATCTGTACTCAAAAGTTTTATCCTTCCTAACTTTCATCCTCTTTGAAAATTCAACCTCTTACTCACACCTTKCTTTCGAAGATCTCAAATAAATCAGATTCGAGGAATTTTCTTGAAAATAAAATACCTTATGCCCACCTAGTGTTCTCTTAGGTTATCCCTTCGAAACTTGGTCRCTTCTAGCCTCTATGCATTCCTTACACTTGGATCCTCAAGTTTACTTTGTCCTCTCTCTGAACCCTTCTCTCTGAGTCATTCTAAGACTYAGTCAACGCACACCTTACGTTTGTGAATGCACACCTTGCATACARGGTTCAGAAKAGAAACGATTGGAACTGATACACTTTCGTTATGGGTTCATGAAATCATCTTCTTGAACTCTCATATAGGAATGATAATGAAACAAATACCACATACAGAATGAAACATTCATGCAATCACATTYAGATGAACAAGTCGAGTTTGGGACAACTTTTCATSTSTTCTATTCATTCATAAAAACRAAAAATAACAATGTATTATAAGTGRCMTAAAGGATTAAATTTTTKCCTCGGTCCTCATTAATTGCCCCTAATCTTGGTTGGAAGCTACTAAACTTTCCAAGGAAGGAAAAAATATTTTGTCCACCAAAAATAAAAAAAAGTCACTAATGACAAGGTCATCAAAATACATAGTAGGAATCAATGTATCTCCRTTAGTATGGAGTACATACAAGATGTGATCATATTCACAATGTTTTAAACTAATTCGAAGAAATAAACTATCAATATTAGCACACCAARCTCACKGRGCTTGATTCAGACCATAAAGCAGCGACTTCTAGAGTCCATAAACCAGGTTCCACAAGGCTATTCCATGAAAAATTATTGAGATACGTCTCCATGAATAATAACACCCTTCACATCCATCTGATGGATTTTCCATCCAAAAAGAAATAGTCACGGAAACAATCACTCATATAGAGTTCATCTTTGCAATAGGGGAAAAGGGTTTTATTGTAGTCAATGTCTTCTTGTTGAGAAAATCCTTTCACAACCAAGTGATATTTATGATGCTCAAAAACACCTTCAGAGGTAAATTTGGTTCTATAGACCTAACGACTCTTCATGATATCCTTTCTTTGTGGTTGGGTAAATAAGTCCCTAATGTGATTCTTTAACAAAGAATCAATTTTTTTCTACATAATCTATTCCCATTCAGGTCACCCTTGGGAATCTTAGTAGACAACATGATCATAAGTTTCAAGTGCAAGAGTCATCAATGCAATGCTCCCATGTTTCTTTTGACAACAAGTTTTTCCTTTCAAGGAAATATAACCAACATTAGGTCGATCAAAAGTTGAAAAAAATTTGGAAACAAAGATTTAATTGTATTTTGTATATGGAATGGTATAGAGATTGACTTGTGTTTTGTATATTCATTGATCATAAATTTCAATGTCACCCAAAAGCACTCGACCTTACGTTCATATCCCTTGAGCTTACTATAAATGGATTGTCTTCCACATAATTACTACGTGAATCTACTCATACACCACTCCAATCACACATTCATGATTCTAATGCTAACTCTTAGTTTATCCACCATTAACTCTGAGTTTTGAGTACCCCTCATATAACGTCAAGTTCATCCCTCACCAT
>SNQJ01S0002081.1:336652-348153 GCA_010110895.2 Picea sitchensis
TTTTTATTTTTGTTCCTATGCTCATAGTTTCATTTAGTTTTTGTTTAATTCTTGTTAGTAGCTTTGTTGTTTTCTTTCTAACCCTTTACCATACAGCTGTCATGACTAGCAGAGCCCAACTAGGCATGTAAGCACTCACTTTTTGCTCATCAAACGACGAAAAGAGTGCAAACAGTTAGCATGCTGGAAAGCCATTGGTCAGCCCGAGTTGTCTCCATCACCTACTCTCCTCACTACGTTCGACGATCGTTCTTTCCGACCACATGGCATCATTCCTTCTTTCCCTGTGCAGTTAGGAGGAAAGACCGTGTGTGTTGAAGTAGAGGTAGTCGATGCCCCCCTCGACTATAATCTCTTGTTAGGTCATATTTGGACTTATGCTATGCAATCTATGGTTGCTACAGTTTTTCGAGTCTTGTTGTTTCCACACGAAGGCTGGATAGTGACCATTGATCAATTATCCTTCTCTAGACCTGACCCAACCTTGGGGGCATCCACGGTTCCCATGATTGATAATCCTCAAGCCGGTGTCGTTAATGTAGGGGTTAGTTTGTGCCCATCTTTGATGGGTACTTTCGATTACCCACCTCCTCATGACGATGTCAAGTTTATATCGACTCACCACAAGGCTGATATTTTTCATGTTTCATCGTTCCGCATGACTTACTTTGAGGATCCATGGATTCTTCCTTCCCCATCAGCCACGATGGATGAGACAGGGCACTCTGGCATGTCCATGCCCTTGTCGGCTGTTGAAGTAGCGTACTCTTTAGTCCAACAAGCTTCAACTAACCCTAATCTGACTCCCGCACAAGAGTTGGATCCACTTCCAGAGTCTATTTGGGTTCAGGGTTCCCTTACCAACACCGATTCGTTAGATTTATTCTTGCCTTTGAACGAAGTAGTAATCGAAGTAATGACTAGTCCGAACAAACCTTGGGAAGATCGTCATCACAGATCATATTTCCTCCCAGAGTTAAGATGAATTGAAGCAGGAGAATTCACCGTGACTATGACTGGAGATAGGTCTTGTCATACTAATCCTCTAGCTACACACAAGATCTATGTTGAGGGTAATATGGCAACCGTTGTTGAAATGATACCTATCAATATCTCCAGAACCCCTGGCGTCATAGATAATGTCTTCTTCGGAGCATACAACTCCCGCGAGGAGATGCCAGGCATTGACCAACAAAGAGTCTATCATGAGCTAACTTTGTTGTTTTTCAAGCTCACTTTGAGATCCGAAAGCAACATCTGGTGAGACTGCATTTATGCTTTTCGATCTCGTCCGGATTAACTAAGAAAAGTAACCATTATGGAGTCTTCTTTAAGCCCTTTTTCAGACTCCTTAAAGATGAAAAGGTTTATGAGTGACCTTGTTTCTTCACACTCGTTAAATTGGTCCAGAAGAAATTTCCTTAAAACGGGTCTCCTTTTAAGCCCTTTTCAGACCCTTTAAAAATGAAAAGATTGTCGAGCGATCTTGTGACCTTTCATGCTCGTTAAACTGAAATTTGAAGTCACGTCTGTTCGACGGTAGTTTACCCCTTTTTCGGTCCGGATGGTCAAATGTACAAACAAAGGAATACTCTATTGAATTACCATTCTTTAGAAGAGTATCCTCAGGTATAATTGTATTCCTTTTTCGGGCATGAGGGACTAAATTTATGAAAAAGAAAACCCCATGGAGTCCATAGTTAAGCTCTTTTCAGACTCCCTAAAATTGAAAAGATCATCGAGTGATCTTATTCTTTCACACTCGTTAAAATGGTCTAGAAGAACATTCTTGACGGAGTCCATAGTTAAGCTTTTTTCAGACTCCTTAAAAGTGAAAAAATCGCCGAGTGATCTTGTCCTTGTCACACTCGTTAAAATGGTTTTGAAATGACATCTAATCGGGGCTAGTTTATCCCTTTTTCGAACCGACTAGACTATTTTCGAAAAAGGTACCCCATTGGAGTTTTCTTTTATTCTTTTTCAAACTCTCTAAATATGAAAAACCACTGAGCTTGCCGTCTCTGGGCTCATTAAACTTACATCAAAGGACATTACCATTGTGTGTTTACCAGCCACATTTGCATACCTTACCCATCAGACTTGTAACAATTTGCTTCTTCGTCTTAACACCTTTGGCCACTGGAGGATTTTTCCCGAGTATCATTTCCCTAGAACATGAGTCTTGTCCTTGTGCCTTGAGCTTGTATGTTTGTTGTACTCGTTCCTCCATTGTAACATAATATTCCTTTATTATTTTTCACAAATTATCAAAAAGAACAAAAAAATCAAATATACCCCAAAAGGAGGATGGGAAAAGTATTTTCTTTATTGGAAGCATAATGAGTCACCCTTGGATATAGCACATCTATCCGTTTGATTCATCAGACTTTGGGATGTAGTACGACCTTAGGAAGATTTGCTCGCTATATAGAGTTGTGTCCTCCACCGTTTGGTTAACTCTTCCAAACATATGGAGAGTTTGTATTGCCTCCTACTTCGTGGACTTACGATTAACATATATGTTGCCTGAGTCTTATCACTAATCGTGCTATTATCCAAGGGAAGTTGGTCACTGATCCTGAGTCGACCCCTCTGCAATATGTCTCTTGTCCGCATACCCGGCCATCCTAAATGTCCAATCAAGTCTTTGTTCGAAATCACTGAAGCCTTCAGTCCGATCATGAATATTATCAAGTCCATAACCGACGAGTCGTCGAAGACCTCTGGGTAGTGCAGTCGTACACTCATATTGTACTCCTACCCGACTTTAGAAGATTTTGAAGTTTTTGCTCGAGCTCTGAAGTACAACCATCAGGCCGAATCAGGTTCTGGGAGATGGATACTTTATATGTATATCTTTTTGATTTCGAGATGTAGCTTCGTTGTGTATTATTCGCGGCTACTCTTTAGTTGTTTGACATGGATCTACAGTGTATTTTATTAGTAGCCATGGTTCTATTTTATCCCGAGCATGGGTATGCCCGCCTCGGTGAGACATTTGTTATTTTGCATACGACACCTCCTAATTCCTGATTCTTGGGCTCACTCATTCAGCATATCAGTATAGATTGGTAAAAGATTGGTAATGTATTTCGGCCATCAGATGCTCTTCTGACCTCACACATTAGGGGGCATCTATTATAACCCTAAATTACACCACACATGCTTACCTGGCATCAGGCCAACTCATATCCCTTCTTTGCCAAAAAAATACTGAACAACTCTTCTAAAAACTCCATTTTAAAAAAAGTAAATGCTAGCAGGCCCACTACAGCCCGTGTTTATCCAAAAGAAAATGCTAGTAGGCCCAATATATCACATGTGTGAATGCTATCAGGCCCACTACATCCCGTGTGTGAATTCTAGCAGGCCCACTACAACCCACGTTTACCTAACAAAACACAAAAACAGGAAATTTACCGACGGGACAAAAAGCTATGGGTCAGTTAACTAGAACTCTCGGCCATGCATGGCCGAGAGTTCGTCCAAAACCATAGCTACTTCTAGCCTATAAAATAAGGGGTAGGGGTACCATTAGGAAGAGGAAAATCATAGCAAAGAAACTCTACCCAATTTCCGAATCCATTTGTCCCAACCCTTTAGCCTTTCCTCAAGCTTAAGGAGAATTAAAGAAAAGCAGTTGGAGGACAAAGAAGAGGAGGAGCCAAGGATCAGGATCAAGGAACGGTGGCTGGTCTCAACACTGATTGTAAGTTGATTCATCTTGAAAATAATAAATAATAATTTTACCATCCCAATGCATGAGTTATATATGTTTTATTCGATTTATGCTTAATCTCTAACCCTCAAGTAGAAGAATAGCATGCATGCGTTGTGTTTTGTCTTGATTGCAAGATTGTCTTTGGAAGGAGAAACAAAAGAAAGCGGACAAAAGTGAAATGGAGGATCTACACCAAACATCAGTAAAAAGGTTAGTAGGTCTTTTCCATGCTTGTGTGTGAAAAAGGGGTTTGAGTTTTGGGGTTATAGGTTAAAAGTGATTTATTTAAGGTCATGATCTGCATGCAAGTCTAACCCTAGCTTGCTAGTCCGTAGGGTATTATTTCCCCACAACAGCGAGTGGCACCATTGAAGCACACAGTGCATCATGAAGGGCACGTCGCACTAGAAAAACAAAATGAGGTGAGTGGCACCCTAGGAGCACGTAATGCATCCTGAAGGGCACGTCGTGCAAGGGAAACATAATGAGGCGAGTTGTACCCTCAGAGTACCTAGTGAATCTTGATGGGCACGTTGCATTGTTAAATAATAAACAAATAAACCTATATGGGTTTAGAATGAATAATGTGATGAGAAAGATTTTAAAAAAAATTCCTAATAAAATGTCGCCCAACCTAGGAAAATATCGTCTAGGTCTAAGTGATACCTGTGATAAAATATATATATATTTATCTAAAATTAAAAATAAATAAATAATAATGATAATCATCATAAATCATGTGATGATAAGGGGGTAATAATTTCAATTAATTTATAAAAAAAAACTTTTGGGAGATAAAATTTAAAAAGTGGGAAAAAGGGGAGATAATTGTTTTGTTACTTATGCTAATTAAAAATTTATTAATTAAAAAGGAAAAGGGAAAAAAGGTAATCTTCTACACTTGCCAATTTGTGTTTTAAATGAAAAGGGAAAGAGGGAAATTTAAAAGAATTAGGAAACGAGGAAAAAGAGGGAAACATAAAAGGAAAGTGGAAACACAAGGAAAAAGAAGAAAGACTAACTTAGTAAGGTATCTAGCATTTAAGAACTTTCTAAATTAAGCTCAACTAGTAAATTAGTAATGGGGTAAGTCATTAAAATGTGTAAGGGAATATGGGGACACCTAGGATCGATTATATGAGTGATTTTAGGTGGGTGAGGGAAATAAGAGTAATTAATTAATTAATGAAATTAATTTATGGTGCAATGAAGGGGATGGGTGACAAATGTACAGGGAGGATTTTTACGAATCAAATTATTAAACAATAAATTAAACGGGAATTTGGGAAAGTAAATGACTTAGAAACTCTATATAAAGGAGGGAGGAGGAGGATGATGGATCTCTTCGGTGATGGATCTCTTAGAAATTTAGACTTGACTGACTTAGCTTGTGGGAGTTGGGATATGCAGCTCGGTGAAGAGTGGTAGCTCGGCTTTGCGAGGTGAGTTGGGAGATAGTTGTTCTTTGTTTTAGTATGTGTGTCCCCTTTATGGAATGTGGGTATAAGGGGGAATAAGAGTACCCATACCATTGGCTAGGAGGTACCGGTGAAGTCTCATCGGTCGACAAGCTCGAGCAACACAGAGCGTGTGGGATAATGACTCAAAGCTAACGACTTGGGATACGGTACACTTACTTGATTCTACATGGTAGATTTTTATTATACCTCACACAATCAATTCTATATTTTAATTGGGTAAATAAAATGTTGACTTAGCATTTAAATTGATAACTTGATTTCCCCCTAGCCTTAAGCTCGTTGTTGACTTGACTCCCTTGGAAATCGATCCCTGAATGTAGATATTGTCCTATGGTTTTATTGAATTGTGATGATTTTGCACCTTTTACTTCTCCCTCGTCCCTACCTCATCAATACACGCTTGAGGAGTTGACGAGAAGTTTGATCGATGGTCATCACTTCGGTGTTAATAGACCTATAGATCCTAATGCCCTTCTTTTCTGTGCGTGGATCATGAATGAAGGATGTGTTTTTCAAGTCGTCTATCCCTCTGATTGTTCTTGGTTGCTTGATGGTCATTGCACCTTCTTGTGTTCAGTAATTTTGTCATTTTTATCCCTCCTATGCCCTAAATTTTGAATCCACATTTTATTATTTCATGGATAGTTTAGCTCTACAATTAATGTGCTCCCTCATGATTATACTCAACATTTGTTTTTCACCTTTCAATAGCATATTTATCCTGCAACTTTACTAGTATTGTTCACTGAATGGTAGCGTTTTTCTCTCTTATTTAATGATAGAGGTTTATTATTGGGCTGTGAATTGATTCGCTTGCACAACAAATCCGTCACTTTAATTGTAAATTTTTTTTGCTTGGGATACTCTGAATTCCCTTTTTTTTGGCTGGAATCTTTCCCGTGTTGAGTGCCATGTCGAGGCGTTTTGTTTTTTACTGCTTGTGCCTTCTTTATTACGATTTTCTTTGCATGTATGAATTTTCATTTTTGGGGCATGCTTCTTCGGTGTACTATCTCACTGCATTTGTGGATGGAAGGACTGCGTTATTGTTTGGGAGGGTTATGCCTATGTTTTACCTTGTATTATATGCATTCCTTCTTATGTATCCCAACCCCTTTGGCTTTCACCGCCCATTTACCTTTGTATTATATGCATTCCTTCTTATGTATCCCAGCGGATTTATTTTAATTGAGGGATATAATGCTCTACTATTTTTATATTGAAGGCGCGACCATTGCCAAATTATTTCCCTACGTTCTTTTTTACATATTGAATGCATTTTTAATGGTGTACATCTTGCTCTGCGTTTTTTTTTTTTTATTGAAGGTGTCTTCATTGCTCGATAGTTTGCTCTGGCGATTTTGCCATTTTTTTCTTAGACCGCAATCGTTTTCGGTTTACCTGGTGAATTGCCTCTCTGCTTGGACTACATTTTCTTTAACCTCTCAACCTTAGTAATGCGTTTTCAATTCAACTTTTTGGATGTGATTTTATAGCAGATTTCAGTCGGATTTAAGGGTGAATTTAATGCCCTGCGTCTTCCTTACTCCCTCACGGGCTACCTTTGTTTTCATTGATGAACCTCCAATGAAAGCATCTTCTTTATTTTTCCTTTTGGCAGCGAAATTTTTGTCTGTAAATTCGTCATGCAATTTTAGTGGTGCTATCTATGGTAGCAAATTAGTGACTACGGTGTAACAACACTACTTTTAATTACTATTGTGATTTTAATTACTATTGTCATTGAATTAGGTGGTTGTGGTTGAGTGTTGCGATTTGATTATTTTAATTACTCAGTATTGTGATTTGAGTATTTATTTACTGGTTTGCGTATTGCGGATTGACTTGAGATTTGAAATTTAATTACTATCGTGACAATGAGAAGATAGACTCTATTAAAATGAATCATTATAGTAATTGTCTTTCGATAACAACCTTTATATTAATTCTAAAGAGAAATAAGTCAACTCTATTATATAACCGCATTTAGCATCAATTTGTGCATTGAATAACTTGACTTGACATTATTTATGAACAACAAGAAAGCTTTAATTTCTTTGAATAACATCGAAGTGGTGATTAATCATAAACAACAAATAACCTCAATTTCCATTAAATAGATTGACATGACATTTAGTTACAACAATATGATAGCATTAAAGTTGCATGAAATAACATAGAAATGGATTTTATTTATTACCACATAAAAACATTAAAATGACATTACAATTGCATTGAAATGGCACTCATTTACTGACAACAACCACTTATATAAATTAGAAAACAATTGCAAATTAGTCGCGAGTGGATTTATATATGATGGACACCATGATGTAAGTAATATTGTTGTTGGTGGTATAACCTGTGATATAAGGAAGTTTATTAATAGTGTTACATTAATAACGAGGTACATTTGATATAGTTAATATCTCTAGGTACGGTTAAATTGTTAAATGATAATTGTGTTATTGATTAATTAGGACTTGTCATTTAGCACAAAATTGTCATTTAGATAATGAAGCCATGTAAGATCGTTTTTAAATGAAAAGTAGTTCACTTAATTTAATAGACATGTACTATGTAGGAAAGCATGTTGATTTGTTGAGTTCTGTTTTAGTTCACACTTGATAATGTTTATGTATTTAGTAACATTACAATAGTTTACCCTTCACGCCTAGACCTCTTACTTAACTTTAGGGTTTCTTGGATGTCGTCGATTCATTCATTGGATTGCATTTTTTTGAGCGATGTATTTATGCATCTTGTCTACCCATTGCTTAGGGGTGTAGGCATAGTCTTCCTATCAGTTATTTTGGCCCTTAGTGAGTCAGATTTATCTTGAGTCCTTTGTCGAGATTTATTTTCTTTTTTATTAATCTACTTTGTCAACTACCTATGTGGATACCTTTTTTCCTTTTTCTATTGCTTCCCTCTGTTGCTTCTCTGGTTGCTTATTCTTTTTGTTTGATCTCTTGTTATGAAACAATTTTAATTCTACCTCAGCTTTGGATTTGGCCTTGTCTGTCTCGATATTCCACTTCTTCTTTGATCTGTCATTATTTTTTTTGTAGAATTTCTCTTTATCCCTTGTATTTTTGTTAGTTGGTGCTTTTTATTACTCCTCTACCAACCCTGAGTGTATTGAGGTGGAAGTGTTGGGTGACTTTTCAAATTCCTCATCCTCAACTTTATTTCTGGCTCTTTTATAGCCTTTTCTTCATCTAATATTCTCCTCTTTGGTTGGAGAGGATAGTTGAATATTACTTCGCCGTATGTTCAGAAATTATGATGCACTTATTCCTCCTCCCACATTTTCATTGTGTATTCCCAGGGTAGATAAATTTTGTTGAAGTGGTCTCTCACGTTATTCTTGGGATCATGTCTTCTGAACCGTTCTTATATGAAGTGATAATACATAAGGGTTTTTACCACTTCTTTGTATTTATTGGTGTTTCTTAAGAAGTATTTCTTGACATATAGTGGTAGAAGTGGCATAATTTCATTTTTCAATTGATATAACATTAACCTAACCATGTGTATCATTGTACGATATGAAATATCTTGGAGCACAAGATCATTACGAACAAATTGTGGGAGGAGATGAGTAAGATTCATTACAACATACACTCTTATGTATGTGTTGTGTTACATGATGTACTAGTCTCTAATCCCCCTTATGATTGTTATATTCTTGTTCATCATGGAAGGATGAGTGGTGCAGAATACGAATTTGTACAAGGGGACCAAAAAATGTTCACATATATTATGGTGTTATGTGTGATACTTGTGCTCCTAGATCACTTTAAAGTACAAATGTATGGACAGTTCGAATGGTTTCCATTTTCACCACATCCTAGGGTACTGACGGGATATGCACATAATGTCCAAAAGGTATGAGGACATGTGAAAGATTGAAAGTGTTCTAGATTTTTCTCCTTTGAACATAGAGATAAGCATTGTTAGATTTTCAGATAGGATATCATCCCAATTGAATGATATTCCCTCATCCATGCATTTGTATATCAGTGGCATATAGGATACAGAGAATTTAGATGCATTTGGTTCCCCATATACCTAACACAACATAATTACCAAATATTGATAAGGTCTTCTCAGGGAACTTGTGGGGTATCCCTTTATGTGTCTATATTTAAACTTTCATCATACGCAGCTTCGATCACTTATGGGTCCCCTTCGATTTGTTGGCTACTACCAAAGGTATCTATCCCAAGTGTCTTACTTGTTGTCTTATTTCGAGGGAACATATTTGGACCTGCAAGAAAGAGTGATATCAATGCTAAGATTAAAATCACACATAATATGAAGTTGAATGCAGCTTGAGAACTTTGAATTATAAGAATATTGATTTAAATAGACACTGTGTAGGGATTCATTGTCTTAAGATGACAAGATGATGGTAGGAATGTTGAGTATCTTGGTGAAGTTTTGAGGAGGAAAACATGAAAACTATGCTCAAAATATGAAATCATAGGTCTTGACGTTAACTCCTTCTATGGAAATTGGAGGAGTTTCTAAAAATTGTCCTGATGTATATAGAATAAGTTAGTGTTGAAACCTTTTATGTGGCTTGGGAGAGTTTTTGGAAAATATTTCAAAAAATGTTGAGTAGGTTTGGTTAAATAGACTTTGTTATGATATCGAAAGGGTTGATGACAACTCCTTTGATTGATATAGGAGGAGTTAACTCTATGTATTCCAATATAAAATCGAAGGAGTTTAGCTCAGAGCCTCTGAATTGTAGATTGTGGGAAGGAAAATCAGTGAAGTTTCAGAGAACCCCTCCAACCGTCTCGAAGGATTTAACATGAACTACTCTGATATGATCGGAGGAGTTAACATGAAGCATTTTGATGTAAATTTGGAAAATAATAAATTTGCAGTTCAAAATTCGATAGCTAGATAGAAGAGGATGGTTTCTTTATGTTCTCTTTTCTTGGAAGAGGAGATAAGATTTGGGTCTTCACAGGATTCATGGAAGCATTAGGTTCGATTAGTGAGGCTTCCATAATGATCTTGGTGTCGGATAGGTTTGAAGAGGTCACAAAAAACTAAAAGATGTGAATCTATGGATTTTAACAGTATATGCATGGTGTTAGTTGTAGAGGAGGTAGAGGGTAGTGTATTGAGAATAACAACAAAACAAAAACAAAAACAAAAACAAAAACCTAACCCTATCAAGGGAAATGCATTGGGTATTAACTGTCGATGTGTTGTTATGTGGAAGGCCATGAGATTTTATGGATGTGAAGGAGAGAGCTCGGTGCATTGTTCATTTCAAGAGAAATTTTTTGAATCTATTCTTTAATTATTATTGAAACACTGAGAAGGATGGGTCGATCGATGAATATATAGAAATAAAAAAATTTAGCATTTAATGTCATTGGTTTGGTGTTTATGATCAGAGGACTTGGGGTTAATTCCTCCAATGTCATCAAAGGACTTCTTAGGAAGCCCTCTGACACATATCGGAGAACTTAACCTCGAGTCTTCTGATATTGTCTGTGAACATTGAGGAAACTCCTTTGATGGACATCAAAGGAGTCAAATCCTATGATTCCATCGGAGAAGTTGAGGATAAATTGTGAGATAAGCGATTTTTATTGAGGGGAAATCCTCCAATGTACATTAGATTAGTTAAAGGGAACTCCTCTTATGTAAATCATAGGAGTTAAAGTTAAC
Source organism: Picea sitchensis (assembly GCA_010110895.2). NCBI lineage: Eukaryota > Viridiplantae > Streptophyta > Pinopsida > Pinales > Pinaceae > Picea > Picea sitchensis. The sequence goes on from SNQJ01S0002081.1 coordinate 347,555, forward strand.
TTTACCGATTCTCTCAAACTTGCTTAAAAATTGATTTCTTCAAGTATTTCCTTTTTTATAGTGTCGTCTTGAAGTAAGTAAGACTTCCCAAATTGGCTTGAGGTAAATAATGAGGCTATTGGAATACTCTTTCAAAAATTTATTAAAATAATGGGCTCCATTTCTCTAAAAAAAAATGCAATTCAATTATGAAAATGGAGGGTTGTATTTCCTGGCACAACTAGTTTCTAAATGGTAAAGTTGGAATTTGGTGGAAGGAGACTAATACAGTGAACAATATTAGGAGCAACGAATTCAATTAGAAACTATTAAAAAAGTATCTTAAAAGAAAATATTTAATTGAAAGATACTATGATGAAAACTTGAGGAATCCCATGATCACAAACCAAGATAGATGATTATTGAGTATTTTGTTACTAAGACTGTAAATTTTATGAGATATGTTATAAAATGATTAATTCATTATTCCATGGCAGAGTGAAAAGGGATAAAAACTACTAGATTAAATATTTTCCATGAGCACAAATGTAAACCTACTCCAAAAGGTCTGGGAGGTGAGGGAACAAGATGACACAAAGTTAGGCCAAGAAGATTCATTA
>SNQJ01S0002081.1:359015-451073 GCA_010110895.2 Picea sitchensis
TGTTCCTTGTGGTGATGACTTGTTGATGATATATTGTTGATATATTTTGTTGATATGTGGATATATTGCTGATATATTTTGTTGATAAATGTTCACATCTAACTCATCATAAATGACAACAATGAGTAATGAGTAAAATTTTGAATGCTAACTAATGAGTTTTGTGTAAGAGAGAAGTTTTGGGAAACAGATCCCCACACTCATTCACCCCCCTCCTCTAAGTGTGGTAGGTGTGTCCAACAAAATGTAATTGATTAAACACAAACATCATGTAGTTTTGTAATAGAGAGTGCTCACTATTGTTATTTAAATACAAAACAAAAGAGAGGAAACATTTGTTTCCAAGTTACACTACAGACATACAATATTAGTAGTTTTCATAATCATAAATATTGTTATTATAAAATATGGTTTAGGGATAAATAGGTTTGTATTAAAAGTGATATTATTTCTAGTATTTTGTAGTAAATAAGGTAGAAAACTATTTTTTTAACCCTAAATGAAATAAAAAAAACATGATGATCAACACACAACTCAAAACTGATAATTAAATAATCCTTTTTCCAAAACTATATATATATGTTCCTAAAAAAACAAAAACAAATAAAATAAATATTTGGGTTTAAGAGTAGTACAATAAGTCTTGTATACAAGAAAGAATATTACATTCATTAAAAAAAAGATCCATGATGCCCATGGATGTCACAAGATATCACGTGTTCTAAACCGTAATCTTGAAAGAAAATAAGTGTTGGTGAATAAATAACGAGTGGAAAGTAATAACATTTTTTAGAGGAATAATTTAATAGCATCCTGAAGCCGTCGACCATGATGATTAGGTTATCATAAACAAAATAAATAAATAAATAAATAAATAAACATTGTAAACCTTGATAACCATATCTCGCATGAGGAAATGAAGGTAGTTTATGCATGAGCCATAATGGATGTTATCCAGACCTAAAGCTCAAAAGATCCTGGTTATAGAAAAATTAATTGAGTTAAAAACTTATAAAAGAGTTATGACAATAATGAGCTTGTAGTTTGCATAGAAGAGGCGAATACATGGATACCTTGCTACTTGGCAAAATGATAATATTTCCATTGTGAGGTTCAACACCTTTTTTCCTCAGGAAATGTGCATACCGGTTCTCTTTTGATACGATCTACAGTACCTAGGTTGTTTCGATACCTAATGAACTCGAGCTCATGAATAAATTTATTGCTACGAAGTCAAACCTACGTGGTTACCTTGTTAAGCAAGCATTGGAAGAAACTCTGAGTTGGTTTTTGGGGTTTCCATTTGGATTATCCTGGGAAAATCTCGTATGCAAACAAACTAACATTGAACCATTACTAAGCTAGCAGATATATCAATGTACTATTATATAAATAAAGAGAAAACTATAGTTAGAGAATATAAGCATTACCTTTACATTATATAGTCGATCATTGAAAATGGTGAGGGATGAACTTGACGTTATATGAGGGGTACTCAAAACTCAGAGTTAATGGTGGATAAACTAAGAGTTAGCATTAGAATCATGAATGTGTGATTGGAGTGGTGTATGAGTAGATTCACGTAGTAATTATGTGGAAGAAAATCCATTTATAGTAAGCTCAAGGGATATGAACGTAAGGTCGAGTGCTTTTGGGTGACATTGAAATTTATGATCAATGAATATACAATTACATTATATGTATTGGTATGTGGATTCAATCCACTAATTCTTTGATAGCATAGTTAATGACCTGAGTATATGTATGAGTATGTGGATTCGATCGAGTAATGTGTTGATAACATAGTTAATGAATTTAGTAAACCTAAATTGTATAGGAGTATATATGGGTTACTCACTAAAAATTTAAGGGTATATGAATATATAAGGGTACATGCAATTAAGTATATATATTTTTATGCTATCTGTATAGGGAAATATGTTATCTATGAAGTGATGTAATGTTATGTATGAAGTGATTATGAAGGATTAAAGTATATGGAGGTATACATATAGTAATCCTCTCTCGATTTGAATTTGTGACTTTTCAAAAGGAAACACATGTTATTAAACATCATCCTCACTCAAATTGTACATATTATAGATGTATATCCCACACAAAAACAAGAAGAATCCAGTAAAATGTAATTAACATGAAAGATAAATTTATCAATAAATTTAGCAAATACAATTTTATGCATATAGACAAGATACATAACAATTTTTTTTCTATCATAAAATAAAATTAATAAAATAAATTTATAAATATAAAAACAAATACATATAAAGATTTATATCAAAAAAGTTAAAATTTAAATATAACCAATTCAACATATTCAAATTCTAAAAAAATTGATGTTTTTTTAAAACTTTAATTCTTTTATTCTTAACTTTAAAATATAATAAAAAGACAACTCATATACCATTCCATATACAAAACACAAGTCAATCTCTATACCATTCCATATACAAAATACAATTAAATCTTTGTTTCCAAATTTTTTCCAACTTTTGATCGACCTAATGTTGGTTATATTTCCTTGAAATGAAAAACTTGTTGTCAAAAGAAACATGGGAGCATTGCATTGATGACTCTTGCACTTGAAACTTATGATCATGTTGTCTACTAAGATTCCCAAGGGTGACCTGAATGGGAATAGATTATGTAGAAAAATATTGATTCTTTGTTAAAGAATCACACTAGGGACTTATTTACCCAACCACAAGGAAAGGATATCATGAAGAGTCGTTGGGTCTATAGAACCAAATTTACCTCTGAAGGTGTTTTTCAGCATCATAAATATCACTTGGTTGTGAAAGGATTTTCTCAACAAGAAGACATTGACTACAATAAAACCCTTTTCCCCTATTGCAAAGATGAACTTTATATGAGTGATTGTTTCCGTGACTATTTCTTTTTGGATGGAAAATCCATCAGATGGATGTGAAGGGTGTTATTATTCATGGAGACGTATCTCAATAATTTTTCATGGAATAGCCTTGTGGAACCTGGTTTATGGACTCTAGAAGTCGCTGCTTTATGGTCTGAATCAAGCTCCGTGAGTTTGGTGTGCTAATATTGATAGTTTATTTCTTCGAATTAGTTTAAAACATTGTGAATATGATCACATCTTGTATGTACTCCATACTAACGGAGATACATTGATTCCTACTATGTATTTTGATGACCTTGTCATTAGTGACTTTTTTTTATTTTTGGTGGACAAAATATTTTTTCCTTCCTTGGAAAGTTTAGTAGCTTCCAACCAAGATTAGGGGCAATTAATGAGGACCGAGGCAAAAATTTAATCCTTTATGCCACTTATAATACATTGTTATTTTTTGTTTTTATGAATGAATAGAACACATGAAAAGTTGTCCCAAACTCGACTTGTTCATCTAAATGTGATTGCATGAATGTTTCATTCTGTATGTGGTATTTGTTTCATTATCATTCCTATATGAGAGTTCAAGAAGATGATTTCATGAACCCATAACGAAAGTGTATCAGTTCCAATCGTTTCTCTTCTGAACCTTGTATGCAAGGTGTGCATTCACAAACGTAAGGTGTGCGTTGACTGAGTCTTAGAATGACTCAGAGAGAAGGGTTCAGAGAGAGGACAAAGTAAACTTGAGGATCCAAGTGTAAGGAATGCATAGAGGCTAGAAGTGACCAAGTTTCGAAGGGATAACCTAAGAGAACACTAGGTGGGCATAAGGTATTTTATTTTCAAGAAAATTCCTCGAATCTGATTTATTTGAGATCTTCGAAAGCAAGGTGTGAGTAAGAGGTTGAATTTTCAAAGAGGATGAAAGTTAGGAAGGATAAAACTTTTGAGTACAGATCTTCAGCATGGAAGAATTGAAGGTTGAGGTCTTCAACACTTAGAAAACCTTTTAAGTCTTAGAGATGGGAAATCTCAGGAGGAGGCGCACTGGAGGTCATTAGATCTAGTACATAGGGCCGATATCCATCATCTCTGGAGGAAGGTTGATGAAGGAGCATCGATTCAAGAAATTTATGCGCCAGCCAGCCAATACAACAAAGCGTGCATTCGATGAGACAGAGAGGCCCAACCTTCTCGATTTTAAAATTTTGAAAATGTAACTAAATGTTGTGAGGCTGGTAGACCAAAAAATCCATGCATACGCACAGGCTTTAGTAAAGGTTGCCTTAAATAGGTTGTAGGGTTGAGATCTAGATCAGATTTGCACTAGAAAACCATTCAATATATTTGAATGTAAATTAATGAGAATTGGTGAGGATGGAGGGAAGAGCTCGAGGAGCCCTTCTTTGTAAAAATATCTTCTTTGTATATAGTAGTTAGTTTTAGAAAGGGAGGAGAGAGTCAAGACTCTGTTGTGGTCCGAGCTCGAACACATTGTAATCAAGAATTCTTGATTAATACACAGAGAGCAGTTTTTTGTCCATGTTGTTGTCTACATGTTTATGAGTTCATGAATGAATGTCTTTATGCGTTGATGATATGTTGTAGATGTATGTTAGGTATGCATTTGTAGGGATAGACATTATTTACTATCTATGAGTTCTTTGATTCTAGGTTTGGGTTCTTTGAGGCTTCATGCAAGATGTTGCATGACATAATACTGCAGGTTCTATAAGCCAGTGCTAAATTCTGCGGATTCAAACAAAGACGTGCCAGGAGGGTGTACAAACTGAAGTCACTAACTCAAGGAGAATCCTCAAGGTTGTTGAATACCTTGGAGGTAAGACTGTGAAGAAGAGAGCACAAGACAAACCAGAATCATTGAGGAATTTTGTAGAAGCTCTACTAGGAGGGCATTGAGCAGGTGCATATAAGGCACAAAGAAGACAAAATTTCTGAGAATTTTGTAAGGTTCTACCAATATGGCATTGAGAAAATGCACAAGATTCATTAGGAGAAGAACTCTATTTCAAGTTCGGCAAGAAGACAGAATCATTGAGCATTCTGGAAAAATTTGTGAGGAGGGAATTGAGTTGGTGTAGGTGTGCACAGAAAGAACTCTTGTTTGAGTTCAAAAAGGAGAAGAAGTGTGAGGAGGAAGACCTTCATAGGGTTACTGAACACCCTACAGGCTCAACAGGGAGTGCTTGAGAAAGAAGTTTCCATAGGGAATTTCCATCCTTTCAAGGAGAGAAAGGGGTAAAGACCTTAGAGGCCTGAGCAATTAAAGCTCAAGAGGATAAATACCTATGCAAGGAAAGCACCGGGCAAACACCTGAGTAAAGTGTTGAAATACATAAAGCCGTCTTAAGGCTCGTTAGGCAATAGGACTGGGAGCGAGAGAGGACTTATTCTAAAGTCTCAAAGCTCACGACATATAACACCTTTGTATGAAGAGACTCTACAGAGAGTGCAGAAGTTGAGAAACCTTTCAAGGTTTCAGAGAGAACTAAGCTTAGGAGGAAAAGTGCCCTTTCACACAGAGCCATAGCTACAAGGAATTGGAGAAGTGGAGACACCCTTTGGTGGGTAAGAGTTTGAAAAGATCAGGAGGGATAGTGTCTTTAGAACACATGAATGAGTCGAGAATACAGGATTCACAGTAGGAGCAAAGACTAAGACCTTTGAAGCCTTTGAAGTCTTCCAAGTTCAGGAATAAGTGCAAGCTCAGGAGGGAGCATAAATTCCATTAGATCAGCTGGAGAGAATGATATCTAGACCATTGAATCTATGTCCAAGCAAGAATATGGAGAGTGCGCAATAGAAAGAGATCCAGGCCGTCGGATCTAGGCAGATGGACCGATAGCCATCAAATCCAGGAGAAGTTGCACGATGTTTAACCCCCGTATGTGAAGAAGGGAACGAAAGGCCTATTTTGGAATTTCAGCTACCGGAAGATACAAAGGGAAAGAGTCAGGATTGTTGACCCACAAAATCTCGAAAGGATCATGATCGTCCAACATGAAGATACGTGGCGGGCGGTCAAGGTTTTGGGGAAATTCCTAAAAGAAGGATTTAGGCATTTCGACTACTCAGAAGGAAAAGGGTAAGAGTTCAGAACTCTTGACCGATGAAATCCTAAAAAGATCTTAGTCGTCAGATTAGGAGAGGCTATGAGCCGTTGATTCCAGTTTGGAGCAGAAGACTGGAATTTCGGGGTTTGATACTTCGGTATTTCGGATACTAGGAGCTCGAAGGGGCAGGGAGTGTTCCAGCTGGGATGGCGAAGTCCTGAAACTCAAAAAATTGAAAGCAGATGGAGGAGTAGCGTGGTCATGGAACAAGGTCACATATTTCAGCATTTTGGGATTCGACTTTTCGGCAATCCCGAGGACAAGAGGTTGGGGGCACTTTGCACTGGAAATCCCCGAAGTAGAGAAACGAGACATATATTTGGAGTGAGGCTGCGGTCACACATTTCAGAAGTTTAGGATTCAACATTTCGGCAATCTCAGGGACAAGAAGTCGGGCACTTGACATTGAAAGTCCCAAAGTTGTAAAACGCAACATACCTTCAGAGTTGGGCTATGGTCGCGGAGGGTGCAATCGCATAGATCGAAATTTTGGAATTTCGACATTCAGGGGATCAAGGAGCTAGAGAAATCGAGGCCAGGTTTCGGGAAATCGCGAAACCAAAAATCCCTTTTCGAAAAGGGTCGCAGTCTTCTCTGGTGGCCGTGTGGAGGTGAAGACTCACGCCTGGTACATTGCTTGTGCAGGTGGAGTTTTTGTAAAGGACTTATGGATCTGATTCATTTAAGGTTCCAACAGGGAACTAAAGGAGTCTCTTTGGCTCGAGGAGAAATCATAATGATCCTAAGGCCGGGAGGTCATGCAAAACCTGTTGAGGTAGGGGGTGCTACGCCAGTGTGGTATCATAGCCACTTTATGTCTGTATACTGCGGGCATAAGGAGGCAAAAGGAAAATAAAACAACACTCTGATACACATTATTGTGGTATCATATTAGGACTTCGTCTATATATTTCAGATGAAGAGGATTGAAGAGATTGTTGCAGAACACAACAACAAATAGACAGTTAGGTCAATTGTAAGAAAAGGCTGGAAGCACTCACGGTTGGAGAGTGATAGAAACAGGTTTTCCAAGAGGGCAGGTAGAAGGCAGGAAGATGGCTATTGAAGGCCATGGATGAGGTGGAAAGAAGAACCATCAGCAGTAGCTGAGTAAGGCTAATATGGACAAAGAACTTGCCGAGATAAGAGCAAGGATGGAGGAGCTTGCACTGCGGATGCATCAGGATGCAAGGACACATTGGGTGTATGAATGGCCTCTAAGGAGGAAAGCAAAGTGTCCAGTCAAGGAATTGTTAGCCAGAAGACAATGGAGACTGTTGAAAGGATGGTTGAAGCATGCTAAAATCCTCAGAGATGAACAAGAAGTGGTTCACATCTGTGAGCCAGAAGCTGGGAGAAATCTCAGTGATGATGAGGAGAATAGATCACTAGAAGATCTCAGAGACTGCCAGGTGGGCAGGGGAAAAGAAGTGATATTGTTTGAAAGTATCAAGAGCTCATAAGTGAGTTCATGTCAGTAGGGATTGCTAATGGAGATGGGATCGATTGATCTCATAGACTACCAGGTGGGAAGCAAAAAAAACCCATGTTGCCAAGTGGGCAAGGGAGAGTAGATGGGACTCTATAATAGTCTCATGAACTCAGAGGTGAGTTCAGATCAACAAGAGGAGCTAATAGAGAAGGAGGATTAGGAGAGCATTCTGATGATTGGAGGGATAAATGTATTCCTTCCATATATCCTAATTGAGGCCAACGTGTGTGGTGTTGATGCAACAACAACAAAAATATAGCCAGCAGAGACTATCATGGAGAAAGAGTTGGAGCAGATGTCAGAGGTTGCCCAAGGAGACGAAAAGGAGCATTCAGAAGAATGGCTCGAAATTTTCAACCAGGAATTTGAAGGGGAGACAACTGCAGCACTAAAGCTGACAGCAAGGGAAGAAGAAGAGCATGCAGATAAGATGCTCACTCCTTGGGAGAAGGAGCTTGAAATGTTGGAGGATTGGTTGAACCATCCAGAACTAGTATATGCATTCCATGAGGAGAGAATCATGTAGATGTTAGAAGAGGAGCATTCCGAGGAATTGATCAAAAATTTCATCCAGGGAACTCAACAATTTCGGCATGATGATTTTAATTCTGAGGCATGCAGCAGAAGATGAAGGAGAATTCCAGTCTGAGGAGCAGCTGGAGGAAGCTGGAGATATGCCAGCAGGAGAATTGACAATCAAGTTGTCAGAAGAGGAAGCTGAGAAGAGAATCAGTGATGAAACTGCAGAAGAGGAGTCTGCAGCAGAGTCGACAACTTCTGCCATAGAAGAGGAAGAATATGGCATGGGGGATCTAGTTGATCTACCCATTTCTAGGGAAGAAGTGCAGTGGAGCAGGCTGCCAAAGAAGATCCAACCATTGGAGCAGTTGGACAAGGCGATAGAGGAAATTAAAAGGTTGATGTTGAATTTATCACAAGAAGCGGTCAATAATAAGAAGATGAACAACAAGGGACCTGCAAGAGAATGAGGGAAGTAATAGCAGTAGAGGCAGCAGTAGCAACAAAGAGATGGAGCAGATGGACAACTCCAAAGAACTGTTTGGGATCCAGGAGTATTTCAACAACAATGTTGGGAAGCTCATGAGTAGGAGCTCATGAATTTTTCACAGCAGAGGAGTATGATGGAGGAGCATCGCTCCAAGCTAGCACATCAAAGCGTGCATTCGATGAGAGAGAGAGGTGCAGCCTTCTCGATTTTCAAATTTTGAAAATGTAATTAAATGTTGTAAGTATGGTAGAGCCAAAAAACCATGCATATGTGTAGGATTTAGTAAAGGTTTCCTTAAAAAGGTTGTAAGGTTGAGTTCTAGATCCGATTCGGACTAGAATACCATTCAATAAAATTGAATGTAAATTAATGAGAGTTGGTGAGGATGGAGGGAAGAGCTCGAGGAGACCCTCTTTGTAAAAATATCTTCTTTGCATCTAGTAGTTAGTTTTAGAAGGGGAGGAGAGAGCCGAGACTCTATTGCGGTCCGAGCTCGAACACATTGTAATCATGCATTCTTGATTAATACAAATAGAGCAGTTTTTCCTACATGTTGTTGTCTACATGTTTATGAGTTCATGAATGAATGTCTTTATGAATTGATGATATGTTGTAGATGTATGTTAGGTATGCATTTGTAGGGATAGAAATAATTTACTGTCTGTGAGTTCTTTGATTCTAGGTTTGGGTTCTTTGAGGCTTCATGCAAAAGGTTGCATGACAAAATACTGCGGGTTCTATAATCCAGTGCAAGGAGTGCACTTCTGAATTCTACGGACTCAAATAAAGACATGCCATGAGGGTGCACCAGCTGAAGTCACTGACTCAAGGAGAATCCTCAAGGTTGTTGAATACCTTGCAGGTAAGACTGTGCAGAAGAGAGCACAGGATATACCATAATCATTAAGGAATTTTGTAGAAGCTCTGCTAGGAGGGCATTGAGCAAGTGCATAGAAGGCATAGAGAAGACAAAATTTTTGAGAATTTTGTAAGGCTCTGCCAAGAGGGCATTGAAAAAATGCATAGGATGCATTAGGAGAAGAACTCTATTTAAAGTTCGGAAAGAAGACATAATCACTGAGGATTCTGGAAAACTCTACCAAGAGGGCATTGAGTTGGTGAAGGTGTGCACATAAAGAACTCTTGTTTGAGTTCAGAAAGGAGAAGAAGTGTTAGGAGGAAGACCTTCACGGGGTTAATGAACACCCTTCAGGCTTAGCAAGGAGTGCTTCAGCAGGAAGTTTCCAGAGGGAATTTCCATCCTTTCATGGAGAGAAAGGGGCAGAGACCTTAGAGGCTTGAGCAATTGAAGCTCAAGAGGATAAAGACCTGTGCAAGGAACGCACTAGGGAAACACTTGAGTAAAGTGTTGACAGATAGATAGTCGTCTCAAGGCTCATCAGGCAGCAGGAGTGGGAGCGAGAGAGGACTTATTCTAAAGTCCTGAAGCTCAGGACAAATAACACCTTTGTATGCAGAGACTTTGTAGAGAGTGCAGAAGTTGAGAAACCTTTCAAAGTTTCAGAGAGGATTAAGCTCAGGAGGAAAAGTGCCTTTGCGCATAGAGCCATAGCTGCAAGGAATCGCAGAAGTTGAGACACCCTTTGGCAGGTAGGAGTTTGAAAGTCTCAATAGGGACAACGTCTTTAGAATGCAGGTGGGAGCCAAGGATATAGGCTTCATAGCAGGACCAAAGGATGAGACCTTTGAAGTGTTTGAAGTATTCCAAGTTTAGGAAGAAGTGAAAGCTCAGGGGGGAGCATAGCTGTCATTAGATTAGCTAGAGAGAATGAGATTTGGATAATTGAATCTACGTCCGGGAAAGTAGGAGGAGAGTGCAAAAGAGAAAGAGATCTGGGATGTCAGATCTGGGCACATAGAATGATAGCCATCGGATCCATGAGAAGCTACACGAGATTTAACCTTCATATGTGAAGAAGGGAACGAAAGTACTATTTCGACATTTCAGCTACCGGGAGATACAAAGGGAAAGACTCGGTACTCTTGACCCACAAAATCCCGAAAGGATCGTGACCGTCCAACAGGAGGATAAGTGGTGAGTGGTCGAGGTTTATGGGAAATTCCTGAAAGGAGGATTTTGGCATTTCAACTACCAGGAAGGAAAATGGTAAGAGTTCGAAACTCTTGACCCAAGAAATCCTGAAAATATTTGAGTCGTCGGATCAGGAGAGGCTATGAGCCATTGATTCCAGTTTGGAGTGGAAGACTGGCGTTTCAGGGTTTGGTACTTTCGTATTTTTGATACCGGGAGCTCAAAGGGGTAGGGAGTGTTGCAGCCACGATCGTGAAGTCCCAAAACGCAAAAACCTGAAAGCAAATGGAGGAGTAGCCTGGTCACAAAATAATGTCACATATTTCGGGATTTCAAGATTCAGCTTTTCGACAATCCTGAGGAAAAGAGATCGGGGGCTCTTTGCACTGGATATCCCCGAAGCCACGAAATGTGACATATCTTTGGAGTGAGGCTACAGTCACACATTTCAAAAGTTCAGGATTTGGCATTTCAATAATCCTCGGTACAAGAAGTCGGGCACTTGACATTGAAAGTCTCAAAGTAGTGAAACGTGACCTACCTTCAGAGTTGGCCTGTGGTTGTGGAGGGCACAATCACATGGACCCAAATTTCGGCATTACGACATTCAGGGGATCAAGGAGCTAAAGAACTCGAGGCCAGGGTTCACGAAATCGCGAAACCTGAAATCCCTTTTCGGAAAGGGTCACGGTCATGTCTAGTGGTCGTGTGGAGGTGAAGACTCACACCTAGTGCATTGCTTGTGCAAGTGGAGTTTTCATAAAGGACATGTGGATCTGATTCGTTGAAGGTTCCAGCAGGGAACTAAAGGAGCCGATTTGGCTTCAGGAGAAATTAGAACGATCCTAAGACCGGGAGGTCGCGCAAAATCTGTTGAGGCAACGGGTGTTGCGCCAAAGGCGCACGAGGTTTAAACCTTATGTATTTAAAGTGGAATGGACTCATCAGAGTCTCGAAAGCGTCAGAACCATCTGTCATTATAAGACACGTGGCAAAGATCCAGAAGCCAACATGGATTCGTTTACTGAGAGACGAGAGTGAAGACTCTCCCAAATCGTCGAAAGTAAGAATGTCGAGATTTGATCATGATTGTTGATCATCTCGAAAAGATCACGACCATTGATTGTGATTAAGATTTATAGCCATCCATCAGAGGGGATACGTGGTTGTTGGTCGGTGTTTTGGCACCGGGAAAATGAAGGAGAGGAGTAGGCCGAAATCATGAAAGGATCAGAACCGTCCATTTTGGAGGACACATGGTATAGATTCATAAGTCACCGAGAGTTGGGAGGTGAAGACTCCACAATATCCTAAAAAGGATATCGTCGAGATTTGATGTGGGCCATTGATCAAGTGATAGATCTCAACCGTAGATCTAAGAGGTATCGCATCTCAGGGTTTCGGGGATTTGAAAGGGAAAGGAGGAGCACTGCATTGCGATTCCCCAAATCGAGAAAGACAAAGCACTCGGAGGAGTAGCCCTAGGCCACAAGAGACGGTCATGTGGAGAAGGATTAAAGGAGGAGTCGTTAGGACCTTTTCGGTTTCTGGCATTTCAAATGATAGGGAGCCTGGGAGAGCTCACATGTAGGAGTCCCAAACTTCTGAAACACGAAATTCATGTATTCTAGAGCCTTGGGTCATAGCCCGAGGTCATGAGAGATAAAAGGAGTCAATGCAGAGGTATTTGTTAGCTCGGAAGGGATAAGGGCGTCAAAAAGGGTGGTGTGCATGCAGGTATTCTCAAAACCATCGTCAGGGACAAAGGAACCTGAGGATCTATTCGGAGGGTTCCAGCCAGAACCAAAGAGTTATTTTGGCTCCACACGAAGGAACGATCCAGTGACCGGGAGGTCGCAGACCCTACCAAAGGGTGAGGTAGGGGGTCTGTATCACCTAGCCTTACCTAGATTAGAATAACCTGGCTTAGCCTATCCTAGCCTTACTCTAACCTAGCCTAACCTAACCCCACTCTAACCTAGCCTACCTGAAACCTACTCTACCTAGTCTACCCTAACCTATCTTACCCTAGCCTTCCTTCCTCTCCTAAAACATACACTATCCTAGCCTATGGTAGCCTACTCTAGCCTAGCCTATCCTAACATGACCTATCCTATCCTATCATACTATAAGCTATCGCATAGTAGCTTTCTCTTCCCTAACCTACATGGGCTAATCTAACCTAGCCTACATAGATGTGACATAAACTAGCTTACCCTATCCTAACCTCAATTATGTCTAAATTCCTAATACTAAGCCTAAACTTAGTTCCTTATCCTAAGCCCAAGCCTTAAAATCTTTTAACCATAGAAAGCCTAAATCGTATTCCTAAGCATGAGAATAATTCTTTAAACAAATTTTAATATGCAATAAAGATTAACACATCCATTATGTTACTTGAAGTAAAAAGATTATAATTGAAAATACTAAACAATACTAATGAACTCACAAAATGTAAACAAAAATATAGGAAATATATATTATAAATGTACATCCCACACACACAAAAAAAAAAAAAAAACCATATAAAAAGTAATTAACATGAAAAATTAATTTATCTAAAAATTTATAAAATTAATTTATATGGATATAGAAAAGTTATTTTATTTATAAATATTTAAATTAAAACATAATATAAATTATGTACTATAACAATTTTTATATTGATATAAAAATTGTATTTTATTTATAAATATTTAATAAAAATAATAATAAATAAATTTTCAAATAATTTAATTAATTAATAAGATAAAAAAAACTAATAATTAAAAAATATAATTATTAACCTAAAAGTTATAAATTTTATCTTCATAAAAATAAAAAATAAAATTGTTTTCATAAAAATAAAAATAAATATATATTTTTTAATAAATACACAAACAAATACAACCAAATTTAAAATTTAAATACAACCAATTTAATATATTCAAATTCTAAAAACTTTAAATTTTTTTGAAAAATATAATAAAAAAATCTTTACAAAACTTCAATGTTTTTTGAAAATTCTAATTTTTTATTTTTAATTTAAAAATATGATAAAAAATAACTAATATATGATTCCTGTCCTAAAGAAATTAAAGCAATTTAAGTCACACTAAAATTCTTTCCATTTCCCTAGATTAATAAATAAACTTGAAATTAAAATCATTTAAATCACAAGGAAATTCCTTCGATTCACAACCAATTCAATATATTCAAATTCTAAAAACTTTAAAAACTCTGTTTTTTTTAAATATAATAAGAATACCTTATGCCTTTGCAAAACTTCAATACCTTTTGAAAATTATAATTTTTATATTTTTAATTTAAAAATATAATACTAAAACAACGGTATATCATTCCAATCACAAGAAAATTAAAACAATTCAAGTAACAGTGAAATTCCTTCTATTTCATGAGGTTAATAAATAAACATAAAATTAAAATCATTCAAATCACAAGGAAATTCCTTCCATTTCTAGAGCTTAATAAATAAACTTCATAAATGAACAAATGAATACATAAAACCAAAGACAAGGTAAATACATTATAATTAGAAATTTTAAATATACAACTTAATATATTTAAATAATAATTTTAATTTAAAAAAAAAAATATTTTAATTTATACACAATAATTAGAAAATTTAAATATACAATTTAACATATTCAAATACTAGTAACTTTAATTTATTTATTTTTATTTATATCTAAAATTTAAAACAATTCATATACCACTCCATATACAAAATCTACAAGTTTTATACAAGATATCCAGAAGTTTTATAAAACTATCATTACAGTTTGCATATTTTAGACAGAGACAGTACATATAAATGGAGTTCGGAGACTAGTGATAAGTCTGATAAGTCCAGACGAAAATCATGAAAAATAAAGTTATCGATTTCTACTTTTCTATGAATATTTCCATTTCTAATTTAAGCTAAGCAACTGCAATAAGAAAATTCTGTACGCACGCATGTACGAAGTTTCAACCTTTCAAGTTTTCGGACCTCTGATTATTGTTGAACCCCGTATAGTTCAAAGAATATTGTATCTTTTCTATGACAATAATTGAGTCCGCTGTTTTTTTCTTTCAGGAGCCCGCGGGCGTGTAAGGGGATAAATATGAAGAGGTGAGTATCACTCAAAGTTCGTAACGGGTGAAGCCATTAGTATATTATGATATTGGTAATGTTTATAATGTGCAATCGAGCAAAAAAATATATATATATATGGGAAAAATAAATATGAAGAGGTGAGTATCACTCAAAGTTCGTAACGGGTGAAGCCATTAGTATATTATGATATTGGTAATGTTTATAATCTGCAATCGAGCAAAAAAATATATATATATATATATATGGGAAAAAGTACACCGTACAAGGATTCATTTTTAATGTAATTTTAATTTTTTAAGTTTTAGAAAATTCAATTTATTTACATAATTACAAAACATGAATTCAACAAAACCCTACCAAGGTGAAACTCACCAAAATTATATAAAATAATGTAATTTTAATTTTTTAAGTTTTAGAAAATTCAATTTATTTACATAATTACAAAACATGAATTCAACAAAACCCTACCAAGGTGACACTCACCAAAATTATATAAAATAAAGGACAACAAAGGTTACTATTGACTTACCTAAAGTACATCTCCACAAGTTTTTGGACAGAAACATGGACTAAAACCATCCAGCAAATAAGCTGGAGAAACAATCAATACTAACCCAAGCAGGAAAACTGGGGCAATGGCCATATCCAAAACGAGATTGAAGGACCAAATCTTCAATGCCACACAGTACTCTCCACTGATAAAGAAACAGAGAATTAAAGGTAAAAACACACATTTCATTTCCATTTAATCAAGAAACTAGATAATTAAAAGTAAAACAAAAGGATTTAACGGAGAAAAATCCAGATGACAATTCCATTCAAGTAAGCAAGCGGCAGAGTGGCAAGCCATCTACACAACTGCACACTGCACAAATAATTTAAAGATCACAGATTAGGATTGTGAATGGCAGCGGTATCTCCGTATCCCCGGCCACGTTTTGCTTGATCATTGGAATTTCAGAGGTTACTAAACCTAAAAATCTAACAGACCGGAGGTGGGTTAAATTAAAAATAAAGCAAAAATTAATCATATACCATGATTCGTTCTTGATATTTGATTAAAAAATCCAAATCTAAATTTATAAAGTAGCGAGCTAAACCAATTTAAAAGATGAATGAAATAATTGGGCTGGAGAGTTTTTAGAGAATACAAGTGGAGTTAGATTAATAAAAAAATATTGAATTCCATAATCAAATATGGCCCAGTTACCAAGAAGCAGATTAAACTTCTGAAAATCCAATGAAAATTTACTTAAATAAAGAGAGATAATATAGGTAGGCTAACCACTAAAACGAGGGATTAAGTAAATGCGGGCTGGTTAAATTAATGACAGATTATACAAGAAATTAAAAAACTAAACAAACTGATTAAATTACTAACAGGGCAGGTTAAACCTCTTTTTAACTGAATATAAATTTATTCAACATGGTCGATACCTGGAGCCATGGCATCAAGATTAACCAGATCCAGAAAAGAGAAACCAGATGCATACATGCCCGTGGGTTGAATTTGTTTTGTGAAAGGGTTTCGAAGGGAAGTCTATACATGAGATTTGAGATTTGAATGGGTTTCGAATTCACGTCTGAATAAAATAGAACCTATATTTTTTGCAATCATATTCACAAAATAAAGGGAACGCTATACATGAGATTTGAGATAAGCAAGAAGTCTATACAAAAGAATCTACGGCTTCTGAGAAGAGAAGGAAGTAAAGGAAATAATAATAATAAATTTACAGAACAATCTGGCGATTCTAAGAAGGTAAAAGAAATAATAATAATAAAATGTACAGTGGACAGAGTAATGACCGTTAAGCAGCTCTGTTGTTCTTCCTTTGAAACGTTGGCTGCTCCAGCGGATTGACGCAGACTCGACCCGAACTACTCAGACATCCAAACTCAAACTCGATCTATACTCACACCAGACACAGTCTTTGACAACCAACCACAAAAGCATACCACCAACCACAGAGGCATACCAGACAGATCATAGAGGAGAAGGAGGAAGTTGAAACGTGGTAAGATTTGAGTATATATCACTTCTCCAACGGCCCTTCAACGGATAAATAGTTTCCTGTTTTTGCCTTCATCTTTCTGGTTACAGATGAGACAAAATTCCTCTCAATGTTGACATGTGAAACAAATTTCCAAAGCTGAAGCAGTCAGTTAGAAGTTATCATGTTTTTTAGGTTTGATTTTGAATTTTAAGTTAAAAGCTATCATGCTTTTTTGGTTTTGATTTTGAATTTTAAGTTAAAGGCTATCATGCTTTTTCGGTTTTGATTTTGAATTTAACGGATAGATAATGTTTGATTTCGAATTTAACGGATAGATAATGACGTTACAGGCTATCATGCTTTTTCTGTTTTGATTTTGAATTTAACGGATAGATAATTTCTGCTTTTGATTCCCTCTCGCTTTGGAACAAGAGATGAGACAAAATTCCTCTCTCTTCAATCGACCCTCAACATATGAAACAAATCCCCAAAGGTTCATTTAATTCATGCATTCGAAGCATATTCGGTTAGCCATTAT
This sequence comes from Picea sitchensis, assembly GCA_010110895.2. Taxonomy (NCBI): domain Eukaryota; kingdom Viridiplantae; phylum Streptophyta; class Pinopsida; order Pinales; family Pinaceae; genus Picea; species Picea sitchensis. Next base: position 376,225 of record SNQJ01S0002081.1, read on the forward strand.
TATGTTTTCAAAGTTTTGATTTCGAAATAATTTTTTTTTTTGGTTGAGTAATGATATGATTTAGCATCATTTTATTTCATGATTTTGTTTCATATTTCTTTATTTTGAATATATAAAATTGGAGGTATTTTTTTTAAGAGTTTTTATTTGGAAATAAATATATTGTTTTATAGTTTTATTTTTTTTATTTTGAGTATATAAAATTGGAGGTTTCTTTTTTAAGAGTTTTGATTTTGAAATAAATATATTTTTTTAATTTTGTTTTGGCTGAGAAATGATATGATTTAACACCATTTCAAAATTTTGCTTTTGATTTTTTATTTTGAATATATAAAATTGAAAGCTTTTTTAAGATAATATTATAGAAGAGAGTTTTAACATATTTAAAATTGGATCTATTTATGTTTTTAAATATATTTAAAATTGAATCTATTTATGTTTTTACATATTTATTGATTTGTATTTATTTTTCTTTTCTACATTTTTTTATATTATAATTGTTTAAAATATATCTATTTTTTTGTTTGAAAATATTTATGGTAGAATTTTATAACTACATTGAATGTTTTTGTTAACAATAAAATAAAGATAAGGATTTTTTTTTAAATATATAGTAGTATGCTAAATTTTTGGTTATATGAAAGCACTTTATTTTATCCAAAATATCAATATTTCTTATTAGAAGTGTGAAATATCTCAATGATTGATATGTGAGTTGTTAATGTATGTGTATATTTAAAAATTCTTTGATCGTGATAATGTTGTCCAACCATTGTTTAATATGCCATGACACCTACATTTTTTAATGAAATCACCATGGATAGAGTAGAGCATGTGATCTTGTTTTGAGTTCGAGTTACTAAGAAAGTTGATTATCACCTTAGGTAAATTGGTGTCTATTTACCTACCCTCCAAATAAGATTGTGAGATCAAGATGAAATCATTATAGGTAGGTCTAGCCACAACTCATTTTTCCTTTATCATTGAGATTGGATTGGGATGAACAACCCTTCTAATCTTGAGGATTAAAGGGATGCTACTTTAGGATGGATTAGTTCATGKCTCATCTTAAGAAATTCACGAAGGTAGTTCTATAAATATTTGTTTCTATGTGCTCACATGGTTGAGAAATGTTATCAAGAATTTTAARGCATTATGAGGATAGTTGACACCAAAAGGTATAATGGAGATGGTTAATTTTATTTTATATAAAGATAAAATGACCTCAACCTTTATTGTGAGATCTATTCTAATTTTTTTTATTTTTCTATTTCTCACTTCATCATTAATTGTCCTTATGGTACCAAAATTTAAGGGAGAAGGTCAAAAGTGCCTTATGAAATGTTTGATCATTTATTTTGATAACACAAGGTACTGCTTCTGAAATGTTTGATCATTTATTTTGATAACACAAGGTATTGCAAGATGGAGTGATGAGCTATTATAAACATTAACAAGACCTTCAATCTAACAATAGATTTTAAATTATGTCCCAACCTAAGTTGTTTGGATTATAGCAATGTTCAACAATGCTCAAATTTAAATATAAAGTTGTGTATGTTTTATTCTTCCTCATCTCAACAAATGAAAACTCTGATGTGAAGTATTGACTTCTTTGCATGAAAAAATATGTTTGTTTATCATTAAAAATGGTGATTAAACTGATTCCCATAATAATAAGTGTTCACACCAGTTTTACTCCATTTAAATTCAAGTTTTTTACTTTGTTTTTATTTACTAGGCACCCTCAATTTTAACAACTCTCCATAAGTTTTCAATATAAATATCATTTAAATATATATAGAGAGAGAGGATAGCACTCGAATTAACTAGGCATGGTGCTATTGTTTCAATTAGGGTTTCAATTAACTAGGCGTATATCTCTCTTCATGCCAAAATTTGCATGTTTTAATCTTACAGGTTAGAGTTGAGGCCACGAAGCAATTGGAATTGGATGGCATTATGCAGGTGCACAACAGGTTAGAGTTGAGGACGAGAAGCAATTGGAATTGGATGGTATTCTACACGTGTGCTAATATGAGTGATAACAGATGTGGGAAGTATGAGAAGGGATATTCTTAAGCGTTATGATATAATCAAGCATATGTTATTGGATGGCGTTATGCAAGTGCGCAGTAGGTTAGAGTTGATGAAACTGTAATTGGATGGCATTCTACATGTGTGCTAATATGAGTGATAACATATGTGGGAAGTATGACAAGGGATATTCCTAAGGGTTATGATATAATCATACATATGCTATGTATATTGGATTACAACTGTCTATACTAGGGAAGGAAGGTAGAATTTGTTTTCATACTAAGGTATTATACATTCAATAGATCAAGGTGTTTTCTAAATTTCCTATAGACATGGATATGGGAATGCCATTGTATTCTCGTGGTTTCTAGTGAAAAATTAGGAAGACTTTATCTCATTACAAAGGTACTACACTTTGAATCTTTCTACATTCTTAGGATTTTGTTCATAATCATTAACAATAAAATCAGTTATTCTCGGACATCAATTTAGTTTCTGAATGAATGTTTTCTTGAAATTATATTCATTTCCCATTAATTGTTAATTGTTGAGACATAGCAAAACATAGTCTCATCTACGTAAATCATGGTTTACAAAAAAGAAATTTAGACTATATTTAAAGAAGGATTATGAAATATATGTACTTATTTTTATATTTGATTATTTTTTTTTGTAAGTAAGAGTAAGATTATATTAAGATCCTTCGAAGGTCTGAAACATCGGTCCAAAATACAGCTAAGTCCGGGCTATAGTTGCTGGACTGCCCCAGCATGGGGAAACCAGTCCAGCTAGCCCTGTCAGTTCCTTGAGAAAATAAGTCTAAACTTAAACTGTCATCAAAATAGAGAGCATTATTTATCCTATCAAGCCTAGTAGCTAAATGAGCATGCATACAGTAAAATTAGCTAAGTGGCAGGGAGGTTGCCTGGGTAAGGCTCTTCCTCGATAAGCGTGACTCCATAGTCCCAAGGTTCAGCAGCTGCACTGGCATTTGCGAGGTCCTTGCTGTCGTCCCTGCGCTCCTCCTGCTGCCCACCTGTTGCCTCTGACATCTGCGCATCGGTTTGAGCCGCTTCAGTGGTATCCTCGGAATGCTCTGTGGGATGGGTGTCTTGGTTAGCAGCTCTTGGGGCATATGACATAATCATTGGAATGGATTGGTTAGCAGCTCATCGAGCTTTAGTAGATTGTTTCGCAAAGAAGGTGCTTTGTATCGATGATGAAGGAAGACCAGTAGAGATCCAGGGTGTACAGAGAAAAGTGTCGTTACGCTTTATATCAAATATGAAGGTTAAGCGATGCTTGAGACAAGGTTGTAGACTTTATGTAGTGGAAGAAGTGAATGAAAGGAAGGGACCCTCATTGGATCAGTACCCGGTATTGTCAGAATTTCAGGATGTTTTTCCGAACGAGTTACGAGGGTTACCTCCTGAGAAGGATCTTGATTTTACTATTGAGCTAAAACCTGGTGCATAACCAATATGCAAGACTCCGTATCGGATGACGACGCCAGAACTTTGTGAATTGCAAATGCAGTTGAAGGAGTTACTGGACTTAGGGATAGTAAGGCCCAGTGTCTGACCTTGGGGCGCACCGGTAATTTTTGTAAAGAAGAAGGATGGATCCTTACGACTGTGTATAAACTATAGGGACTTGAACCATGCTACAGTAAAAAATAGGTACCCAATGCCGTGAATAGATGACCTCTTCGATCAGATGAAAGGAGCAACGGTACTCTCAAAGATCGATTTGCGATGAGGGTATCATCAGTTAAGGATTAAGGAAGGTTGTATCCCAAAAACTGCCTTTCGAACTCGGTTTGGACATTACGAGTTTGTTGTGGTACCTTTCGGATTGACTAATGCACCAGTAGTACTCATGAGCCTCATGAACGACGTATTCTGGAAGTACTTAGATCGATTTGTACAAGTTTTTCTATATGACATTCTCATCTATTCCAAGAATGAAAGAGAACACGAGGAACACTTGTGAATAGTGTTGTCTTTCCTTAGAGAGAACAAATTGTATGGGAAGTTGTCGAAGTGTTCCTTCTTCCAGAGAGCGATCCACTATTTAGGTCATATCATTTTCGGCAAAGGAATATCTGTGGACCCAAAAAAGGTAAAGGCCATTATGGAATGGCCAGTGCCGAAAAATGCCCATGAGGTGCGAAGCTTCATGGGGCTCGCGGGTTATTACCGGAGATTTGTGGAAGGATTCTGAAGAATAGCGAAACCCATCACCACTTTGCAATGCAAGGGGGTCAGGTATGAATGGACAGAAGAATGTGATAGTGCATTCATTGAGCTTAAGAGGTTACTAACTAGAGCGTCAATCCTACGAGTGTCAGATATGGAAAAGGACTTCACGGTCTACACAGATGCCTCAAAACAAGGGTTGGGGGCCGTGCTAATGCAGGATGGAGAAGTGATAGCTCATGCATCAAGGAAGTTTAAGAAGCACGAAGAGTTATACGTGACTCATGATTTAGAGTTAGCAGTTATAATGCTAGCTCTGAAACTTTGGAGGCATTATCTTGTCGGGCAAAACTTTGATCTCAAAACGGACCATCAAAGTTTAAAACATATCTTCACTCAAAGAGATATGAATAACAAGCAAAGGCGATGGAGTGAGTTTATGAGTGAGTATGATTTTGGTATTTCGTACATAAAGGGAAAGGAAAATGTGGTCGCAAGTGCCTAGAGTAGGAGACCATGTATCTTCTCCTTGGTAACCTTAAAGGACAGTCTGAGGGAACATGTGTTGACACAACTACCAGGAGACAATTGGTATTTAAAGGTTACCTCAAACCTCCAGAGTGGGAGGCAGTTAGTTACAGAATATGAAGGATATAGTCTAGAAACAGATGGACTGTTAAGATACCGAGGAAGGATATACATCCCTGAGAAAGGGGATATTCGAGCATCATACTGAAGGAAGCCCATAGAGCACTTTATTGTGCGCATCCGGGTGTGAAGAAGATGTACGCAGATATGAGGAAGCTCTTCTTTTGGGTAGGCATGAAGCACGATGTAGTCCATTTCGTTGCCAAATGCTTTGAGTGTCAATAAGTGAAAGCTGACCACCATAACCCGGCAGGCCTCCTACAACCACATGATGTCCCTATGTCCAGGTGGGAAGTCATCTCTATGGATATTGTTGTAGGGTTGCCTCTCACATCTCATAGACACAATGCCATTCTTGTGATAGTGAATAAGTTAACCAAGAGTGCTCATTTCATTTCGATTAGAGACACTTATGATTTTACTGATGTGGCACGAGTTTTCATAAGCGAGGTTATCCATTTTCACGGGATGCCTAAGAATATCATTTCAGATAGAGACTCCAGATTCACTTCTAGGTTTTGGACAAGTTTACAGTGAGCGTTGGGGAATCAGTTGAACTTAAGCACAACTTAACATCTTGAAACTGATGGGAAAACTGAGAGAGTAAATCAAGTTATGGAAGACATGCTTAGGATGTATGTAATGGATAATCAAACCCAGTGGGAGAAGTACCTACCTTTGGTAGAGTTTGGCTACAATAACAGTTATCATAGTTCCATCGGAATGCCACCCTACGAAGATTTGTATAGGAGGCCATGCAGAATGCCTTTGAGTTGGGATAGACTAGAAGACCGAGTAACAGTTGGGCCAGAATTGATTCAGGAAATGGAGGAACAGGTGACTGAGATTAGGCAGAGACTAAAGGAAGCACATGATAGACAAAAAAGTTATGCGGATCCACACAGGACCGACCCAAGTTATGAAGTGGGAGACTAGGTTTTCATTCGTATCAGGCCTAATAAGAGTACCATATGGTTCGGGAAGGGGACAAAGTTGTCACCTCGGTTTATAAGGCCATTTAGGGTCTAAGAGAAAATTGGACCCGTTGCCTATCGTCTTGTACTACCTACCCACTTGCATAAAACTCATAATGTATTCCATGTATCTGTTTTACATCATTATGTTGCTAATCAATCACATAAACTAAATTGGAAGGAATTGCAGGTATCGGACGTGGGAACCCTAACGGTAGAACTGTTACGCATATTGGACCGTAGAGTCCGACAGCTCAGAAACCGTCTGGTAGATCAAGTTAAGGTCCAGTGGGACAAGTATAGTCGAGGATCTGCTACTTGGGAGGACGCCGAGACACTATGGTGAGACTATCCCTCACTATTTTGACCACCTCGAGAACATGTTTCTCGAAGGTGGGGTGTATATAACACCACCTTTTGACTTAGGCAACCAGGATTACCTGAGGCCTATATACTTTATTTTCTAGTCACGGTGAAACTATTAAGTGATACACTTAAACTTTAAAATTTATGAACTTTTTTTAATGTTTAAATGTTATTGATGATGATGTATGTAATGCGACCTATTGTGTGAATGTAAATTTAATGAATGTTAAATACTATTAGAATGATGTCGGATACAATGCAATCTATTTTGGGTAAATGATAATCTTGTGAATGGGTGTCAAATTTGAATTATGGGATATTATGAAATCTAATTCTAATTGGAAAATTTTGATGTTAATTTATCGGTACGGGGATACCAAATTGAAATGATGATAATATGCAATTACATGATGATAATGCATAAGAATGTATGAGTTTGTGTTACAGACTAATCTACAGGTTATGGGCTATGAAATAGCCATGAGATAATGGTGATGAAAGTGGATATCAGGACCACTAACTGAGAAACATTATCGTATGAATATTGTATGTGAAATTTATATTGGTTTGGATGCATTGCTATGATATGTGGACTAGTGCATGATTTTGATACTGACACTGCCCAAAACCGAATAAACGAGGACAAAACCTCCAGCAACACGGTGCCCCTGTATGGTCCATTGTAGGGTGTTGACCCTAGTTCTGTTAGGAGGGGTGAAGGAATTTTCCACCGTGTATCCTCCATTGTAGGGTGTTAACCCTAGTTTTGTTAGGAGGGGTGGAGGCATTTCCCACCGTGTATCCTCCATTGTAGGGTGTTGACCCTAGTTTTGTTAGGAGGGGTGGAGGCATTTCCCACCGTGTATCCTCCAAAACCTGAAGTCATGGGAGAACGGTGCTAGTTCACACTCCCCAAGACGTGTGATAATGACTGTCACATGCGTGCTAGGGAAGCTTGGTCGAGATAGCGACACTTCTACTTACGAGTTCTATTTGGAGTTAGGTCAATATAGTTGACACACCAAGATAGTTTAGCAGAGGAAGGATAAGAATGGATATGGAAGTATGTTAGGGAGGAAGGATGAGTAGTAATAGTTGAGACAATATGGAGATCTGTCTTGTGGTGGAATTTGATGTCTTCCCTTAAAAAAAAAAAAGAAATTTGTATATATGAATATTCATTATTACGTAACTAAACGAGAGTTGTTTAAAATAAAACTATTAAACCGGATAATTAAAATTAATGAATTTCTCAAACAATTGATTGGTTGTTGTCTTTTATAAAAAGGACTAGTCTTGGTTACTAGATTAGATGCATACATAAATTACTAAAGGATGATTATTAGTACATACACGAGATTTGCATGTACTAGCTACACATGCATCTCTTGTACATGTACACTAGTATGTATGAGCTTTCTTGACTTACTTACTGATATTGTCAGTTACTTGTTATGAATGTGTGAACTATGTTCTTTTCCTTTGTACCATAAGATACCTTAACTTCGGGACAAAGTTTCCTGAAGGGTGGGTGTATGTATCGACCCTGGTTGTATAAAGGTTTAAGAATTATAAAGTCAAAATTAATTAGGGGATTAATTGTCTTAACAAGGTAGTAATTATACAAAGATTGAACTAATCATATTAATTAAGTAAGTTATTAATTAATTAAAGGTTATAATAAGTGACTAATTAATTAAATATTTAACTACAAATTACATTTAATAACATGAGTAATAGATTTAATAGATTAACGATATATGATATAAAATGGTTACGTACGCAACAAGTGATAACCTGTTAAACCCGAGAAGATAAAACATTAGAGGGAGGATCAGGGACATTAAGGAGGGCAGGTGAGGAGGTAAATGCAAGAGTCGATGTAGGAGGAATAACGGAGGAAAGGAGGTTTAAGGGAAGGGGAGTTCTTTTTTAACATGGTTGGAGTTGCAGGGAGCAGAGAGTTTCTCGCAGTGGCATTTTGATCAGGGAGGCACCGGGTTGCTCGAGGTTTTGTGCACGGGGGCCACGATATCCATAGATATCTTGGAGCTAGGTAGTTTTCCTAGTTGGCAGGGAGGATAGTAGGTTTGGGCAGTTTTGGTCTGTGCATCAGGTAGCAGGAAGGCAACAGCAAGGCATCCAGGCGACATAAATTAGCATCAGAACCTCGTAAATTGCTAAATTTATGTATTTTTTCATTCTGCCATGAAATCATTAATCATTGATAAATCCAAGTTACTGAAGTTGCTGTTATGAAAATCAATATTATGTTATGAAGTTATTGTCTCAATTTATGAAATAAATTGCTTATGAAATAATGTGATGTTAAATTTATTTGGTTGTTATAGGTATCCTAAGTTATCTTAGGTTATACTAGGCTAGGCTAGGGTAGGTTAGATTATGTAAGAGTGTGTTTAAGGTAGATAATACTAGGTTTGGCTAGTGTAGGCTAAGTTAAGATGGGTATAATGAGCCATAATACAAAAAAATTTACCACCTATATTAGGAGTTGTCTCTCAAGTCTCAAAAAAAAAAATATTGTCTAAAACCTTCCAGAAAATAAGTTATAGTGAAAATACAAAGATGACTCATTTAAAACTGAATTCAAGATGAGTAAAAAACCCTGTCTTCGGAAAGGTATATATCAGAAAGTATAACCAAACAAAACTTGAATTTTTTTCGGCAGGTACGTTGATATGTCTTCTACAAATTTATTTATTTGTGGTGACCGATAAAAATGTTATAGAGAAAGAAATAAAGAATCTAGGATCGATGCTCTCATGACTTGATTGAAAAAGAAAGAATCTAGGATCTATGCTCTAATGCTAAATGTTCTGATCCAACATCTTAAAAATGACAAAAAGACAATGAATATAGTCAACTTTGAAGGAAAAACCTCTATGTACATTATTTCGAGTTCATAAAAAAATATGAGATGATATAAGATGATCCTAAGACTATGTCTCCTTGGTTTATAGATAGAAGACAAAGGGTACACCTTCAATGAAAGAATGCAATGAAGGGTTATAGCATACATATAAATATAACACTAGAAATGTAATAATTCAATATCTAGGGATTAATAAGGGGTTTTATTTATAACATAAATGGATTTTGTTAAAATGATTTCATTTTATGTTTTAATATTTCATCAATGTTTTAATGATATAATATCTATTTTCTATTAAATTATGCATTTYGTAATAATGCAAGGGTGTAGATGTATTAAATTATGCATTTCATAATAATGCAAGGGTGTAGATGCATAACTACTATGTATCAAAAGGTTATCCATGTTGTGGCTAAACATGAGCTTGAGGATCCAAATGTAGTGTTGCATGATAACCCAATTGAAAAGGGATTTTATAAAGTAGAAGTTCTCAAATATATTGCTTCCATAGTGTTTTTACTTGGTTCAAGTGAAATTTTTAAGGATGTAAAGGATATGTTCACTAAATCATACAATGATGAGATCATATGGGTGTGAATTAGTGGCCAGATCATAAAGCATTGCATTAATTTATGGAGCATTCAATTTTCAAATTAATGTACTTACTTGGTTCAAGCCTCATGTAATAACGGCTCAAAATAAGAATAATTATTTAAAGAAATTCTAATCTAACAATATCTTTTTTTATATATAAATTCATTTTTTTAATATAAGTTATAAAAACATAAATTTATTATGTGATTTTAAATAAAAACAACAAAATTTTAATAGAAAACTCAATAATGTATTGAAAATAGGCATATAATTAAAAAATATTATAAATGTACATTCCACTCATGAAAAAAGTTAGCCAATAACAATTAACATAAATAATGACTTCTATTAAAAAATACAATATATTCAAACATATAATAAACTATAGATAAACATTCTACAATCAAAATCTTATTTAACTTTATTACAGAATTTTATAAAAAGATTAAAAACATAATTCTTTTACATCAAAATATTATGTTTCTTATAAAAAAAATTGTTTTTAAATATTTAAATTAAAACATAATATACATTACATCATGTTAAGTTAAAACATAATATAAATTACATCATCAAAAAAAATTCAGTAACAATTTTTCAGTTATTCTATTAATTATAAAGAAAATTCATTTATTCTATTATAAAAACATATGAACATAAAAAAATATAAATTTATCCATTACATTATTATTAAAAAAATGAACATAAAAAAATGATAAATTTATCCATTACCAAGTGTAATTGGAAAAATAATAATAATTTTTTTAATGTAAAAGGGTAAATAAAAACTAAATGAAAAAACAATTAAATTAATGATTGATAACCGTAATGGTGATTAACACACATGCAGACATTTAATGAGTGTTGTATTAAGCGATGAAAATATCTGAAACTATTTTTAAATTTAAATATCATGTAAGAAATTTGTTATCCATATAAGGAATTAAATCGCACGGTCTCAGATGATAGCTAAGATGATTTTATATATATATATATATATCAAATGTTGCCTTTATGTCTACAAATTCCACTGTTATAATGTGTTTGTTGTTTTTCTATTACATTACTAAATACAGAGAAGAAATATCGTGAAAGAACGACTCGTTTTTAAAGAGACTCCGCCGTTCTAGGATAGATTTACTTAACAGGCATTACATGTGAGACGTAACAGCCATAAGAACAGTATTTATTTTAATGTTTTAGTTGTGTTTGAAACCTATGAGACCAAATAATAATTTACGGGACACTAACATTTTAGATATAATATACAGATGGAGAACTTCTTTACGCTTTTTTGGATTGTCCAACTCAAGATATTGGATTATATAATTTAAAAGAGTGCTTATTGCTTCTTTCACACTTTTATTTTAAAAATAAAATATTAATTAATTTATAATTTAAGTTTTTTTTATAAAGTTGGAAAACTTATCATAATTATTTTATTTTTTAGTATATTTAGTATAATTAAATTTCCAATAAGTAGTGCTTGAATACGATTTTATAAATGAAATATTATATTAAATAATAGTATTTAATAAATTTAAAATAACTTATAATTTATCTATATAATTTACATAATACATAATTTTTTATAATTTATAATTATATTTTAAAAATTAAACGATAGATTAGATTGTTGTATTTTGTAAATCGAAAAAGAGAAAACTATAACTAAACCTAAATCATTTAGAATGTGATTAATTAGCATAACCACATTAGTTGGTCTAGTTTCATAAGTCATATTTAATATTAAAACTCAAAACTCAATATATGGATTTATATAACCAACGCTATTTAAAATAATAAAAAACCCTAAATTCAAGAAGCAAAGACCAGGTATTAAAACTAATGCAGTCGCATAGGCAGATCAAACACTTTAGAAATCAGGGTGTAAATTTCTCTTAAACTAAAGAGAGATGATGCAGGGATTAACATATGGATTAAGAGAAGGTGGTCGGGTCAAATTAATGAAAAATACTGACATAATAACTACTAAATAGGTGGTTTTTAAGCTACTGTTACTGAGAACTTAAATTTATTATGTATGGGGAAAAGTGGAACTATTGCCAGAGCAATGGCATAACAGTTAAAATATTGAGAGAAAAGGTACCAAAACCCAGGGCTATACATCCGTGTAACATGGTGCTATTGCCAGAGCCAGGTTAAAATAATGAGAGAAGGTAAGAGAACCCAGGGCCATACGTACCTGTAGCTCAAATTTGTTCATGGATGGTTTTGAAGGACTAGAATCCTTTCGAAGGTTTTTCTTCTTTCCTTCCTCCATCAAGCTCTTCCACCAAAGGCGGTTGGCATCCGAACAGAATAGAGCCAAACCTGAAATATTTGAGATAAAAGCGGTTTTCAGTAAAATTAAGATTTGAGATAAAGAAAAGGACGTGCATGAGATTTGTGATAAACAATAATTCATTAATAATGCAGAATGAGTAGAGGTTTTCCAGGTGCTCGAATTCATTCAACAGAGAGGGTTTGGAAATCCTGAGAGGAAGGCTCGTCTTCCTTCCTTTATCGAGGTCTTCCAACCAATGATCGTTCCCATCCGAACAGAGTAGAGCCCAACCTGAAATATTTTCAATCAAAATGATAGAATTAAAGGATATGCATGGGATTTTAAATAAACAACAAGAGATTAAGATTGTTAAATATGTCTACTCAAAACATAATAAAAAAATAAGACTTCTGAGAAGAGCTGTAATAATAATAAAATGTACCGTTGAGCAGCTCAGTTGTCCTTCCATTAAAGTTGGGTGATCTAATTCAGTCCAGCCTCGTCTATCACACACGGACATGACTCGACCTAGACTTAAACATGCAAACTTCGACTCAAAGATACACAGACGCCAAACCACACAGAGAACATCCACACTCAGACTACACATACCCAGAACCAGAGCACATAAATGAGGACGGAAATGTTGAAACTGGATAAGATTTGTTATATATCCGCACTCTTCTTGCACCTCCCTTCAACGAAAGTTTCCTTCTTTTTACTCCTCTCTCGAGCCAGCCATCCGTTGTACAAATTGCTTTTTCCTCCGTCTCTCTTCAACCAACTATGAGAGAGATGAACGGTTCACTTAATCGAATCTTTACGGACGTCGTTTCGTTGAAGATTTACGGGCGTCACTCTGTTGAAGCTTTTCAGTTTTGATTTAGACTTTAATCATTAAAAAAAGTATATTATTTTTATTTTTTCTGAAATAGGATCCAATGTAGGTCCATTTTATTCAATGAAATAGAGTTGCTTTTTCTGAAATACGATCCAATGTAGGTCCATTTCATTCAATGAAATAGATAAAATGAAAGTACATATCATTTAATAACTTTGCTTGAGATTTGTAAATTTTCATACTCATACTTGAAACCCTACATCATCTCATCCAATACTCATATAATAATTTTCATACTTATAATTGAAACCCTACATCATCTCATCCAAGTACACATACCAGAAGTCAGAAGTCTCTAGCTAAATTTATGATAAAAAAAATAAAAATGATGAAATTCGAAATCAAAACAAACAAAAAAGCAGAGAGCCTTTAAGAGCATGGATAAAGTGACCGTTGAGAATTTGATAAAAAAATGGAAGGTGCCGGAAAAAAATGGATAAAGCGAACTAAGTAGAGAGCCTCCAATGGAAGGAAAAGCACGGTGACTGTTGAGAATTTGAAAAAAAACAGAGAGCCTGTAATGGACGGTGCGGGAAAAGCACGGATAAAGCGAGCCAAGAAAAGAGCCTATAACGGACGGTGCTGGAAAAGCATGGATAAAGTGAGCATTGAGAATTCGACAAAAGAACATAGAGCCTGTAATGGGTGCCTGAAAAGCATGGATAAATCAAACCGTTGAGAATTTGAAAAAAGCATAGAGCCTCTATTGGACGCTGCCATAAAACCTTGGTTAAAGTGAACCGTTAGAATTTGTCTCATAACAGTCAATTTAAGAGGGAGGAATTTTGTCTCATACCTACCGGAGAGATGCTTCCAGAGAGGGAGGTAAAAGTTGGAAACAATCTATTCGTTGAAGGGAGGTTGGATAATATATATATATGTCAAATCTTCCAGTGTTTCAACATTTTCCTCCTCTATTTATGCTGAGTCTCGTATGTCTATGTGCCTGGGTGTCTAAGCATGTGTGTGGATTGAATCTAGGTGAGTCTTAGTATGGGCCTGTGTGCGTGGTCTGATATTGGGTCGAGTCCGAGTCGGTCTGATATTGAGTCGAGTCTGAGTGGTCTGAATGTCGAGTCTGAGTCTGAACCTGTGTGGTCGAGTCTGAATCAGTGATGTTGTGTGTAATAGAGGAGTGGAGGCAATTGGATCATCCATGGGAGAAAATAACTTCAAAGGGAAGGGTCGCTAAGCTGCTCAACGATCATTGGTCTTTCAATAGTATATTTTATTATTATTATTATTTCCTTTGCTCTTCTTAGAAGCACTAGATTGTTAGTATATTTTATTATTATTATTTCCTTTGCTCTTCTTAGAAGCACTAGATTGTTTTGTAAATTTATTTAGCAATATTAATTATTCTATCTTATCTCAAATATCATTGCAAATATAGCTTTCCTTTCATTCTCTAAATTTGATTGCAAATATTTCAGGTTCGGCTTGTTTTGTACGGATGCGAGATGCCATTGGTTGGAAAATCTCAATGGTAGATTCAAGCCCTTCCAAATCTTTTCACAAATGAATTAGAGCAACTGGTATGTATGGATCTAGCTTATGTTTCTTTCTCTCTGAATAGTTTAGCTTTAATGTCATTGCTCTACTTATCTACCATGTTGAATAAATTTAATATTTCATTAGCAGTGGTTTAACCCGGTCTGTTCAATAATCTAGTTCAATAGTTTAGCATCTTCGCTTATTGAGTTAGAGGTTTTTTATCCGCACCTGCATTATCTCATTAGCTAACTAATCCGCCGAACAATTTGATTGCTAATTCATTTAGCCTTGGCTTGGCTTCTTATCTTCTTGGCTTGGCTTGGCTTAGTTTAGTTTAGTTTAGCCTTGGCTTGGCTGGGATTATATCATTAGATAACTAATACGCCGAATAGTTTAGCATAGGCTTGGCTTGGCTTCTTATCTGTCGGTAGTTTACTCCGAATCCTATTTTAAGCCGCCCTCGCCATGCAATTCAATTTCACCTAAGTTTAGCTAATCTACTTATTAAATTTAGATTTGGAGTTGTTAAATCAAATTAAAAAATGATAAATGGTATAGATTAATAATTTTATTTTCTTTTTTATTAATTAAACCCAACTTCCACCTATTAGACTCTCAGGAATAGTTGTCTCTGGAACTTCAAAGATATCCAATACTGACACTCCGCTGATTAACAATCTTAATTTTGTGCATCAACTTCCAAGTTGCGTGTTATTTTATAGTTGAGATATTAACGTATATTATGTAATGCTGTAAATAAATTCAATATCATATTATAGATTATCTAATTCTGTAAATAAATTCAATATGATATGATATAATATAATGTAATTCTGGTAGTGTGCTCACCATTTCATATTTAACGTTAACGTTATTGAGTTGATTCAAATATTGTCATAGAAAATATATGTACAGATAAAACTCTTAAATACTAGCATCGAACAATAATGAGTCCCCAAAACTATTAAGTACGGGTTGAAAACTCGTTATTTTGAGTGTGTACAAAATTTTCTTTTCGCACTTGCTTGGCTTGTATTAAAAAGGGAAAAATCCTTGGAAAAGTAGAAATCGATATTCTTATTTTTCACTATATCTCCTTCAGTTGATTTTCCTAGAAACTTATCACTAGCCTCTAAAATCCAATAATGATATCTCCTGAATATAGATTTGTCCTTTGAATATGTAGAATATATTTGTCCTTTGAATATGTAGAATATCTCCTGAATATAGATTTGTCCTTTGAATATGTAGAATTGGTTGTATTTAAATTCTTTTTAAGGGTGTATTTATTATGTTTTGGGTTATATCTTTATATGTAAGTTTGAGTATTTATAAAATTTATTGGTTATATTTTTGAGTTTATTGAAATGTTTTTAGTTGTCATAATAATGAAATATATGTTTTTTATTTTACAATTTTTTCAATTATTTTTGTTAATTAAATAAACATAAAATTTTTATATAATTTTTTTTAATGTATATGGAGAATTATTTTATTATGTGATGTAGATTATATTTTAACCTTTTTTTAATCTAAAATCATTATGTTTTATATTTTTTTTTATTTTTTTTCTATGTACATTGAGGATTATTTTATTATGTGATGTATACTATGTTTTGAATTATTTTTTGTAATTAAAAACATTGTGTTTTAAATTAAAATGTATATATATATATATATATGATATATCATTCTTTTTCCTTTTTTATATATGGAAAATTATTTTATTATGTAATGTATATTATGTTTATATATATATATATATATATATATATATATATATATAATTTATTGATAAATTTATTCTTTATGTTAATTAATTTCTATGTGGATTTTTCTAGAGTGTATGTATATTTATAGCATCTATTTATTATATGTTTGTTGTCACTTTATCATTTCACTTGTATTGTTTAGTATCTTATATTAGAAATTTGTGATTTGTAATTCAAATTTCAAAAAACATAATGGATGTGTGATTTTTTATTGCATATTTAAAAATGGATTTGACTAATCAATTATAATGTTGCCCCAAATAATATTTTCATTTTGAAGTATTATGTGAGGCTTGAGCATAGGATTTAGGCTTATGGCTTGGGCTATAAGATTAAATCGGTAGGATTAGGTAGCATTAGGTTTAGGATAAGGATTCGGGTTTATGTTTAGGCTTAGAGATTTAGACATATGATTGAAGTTGAAGGTTAGGCTAGGATAGGTAAGGCTAGCATATCTAGGCTACGTTAGATTAGTTTATGTAGGTTAGGTTAGGTTAGGTTAGGTTAGGTTAGGCTACACTAGGGTAGGGTAGGTTAAATGAGAGGAGGGTAGGGTACAGTAGGCTATCTAGGTTTGGGTAGGTTAGGTTAGATTAAAATAGGGTAGGCTAGGGTTAGGTAAGCTATGGTAGGTTATTATAGGATAGGTTAGGGGAAGGGTAGGGTAGGGTAGATTAGTTTATGTAGGTTAGGTTAGGTTTGGTTAATATAGGTTAGGATACACTAAGGTAGGGTAGGTTAAATCAGAGGACGGTAGGATAGGGTAGGCTATCTAGGTTAGGGTAGTTTATGTTAGATTAGACTAGGGAAGGGTAGGGTTAAGTAGGCCAATGTAGGTTACTATATGATAAGTTAGGGGTAGGGTAGGGTAGGATAGGGTAGGCTAGGTTAAGATAGTTTATTTAGAGTAGGTTAGGTTAGGCATGGAAATGTTAGGGTACGATAGGATAGGTTATGGTAGGATAAATTAGATTGTCTTAGGGTATGTTAGGTTAAATTATTCTAGGATAAGATAGGGTATGCTAGGTTAGGCCAAGTTAACCCAAGTTGGGTTGGGCTAGGTTGAATTAAGTTATGGTAGGCTAAGCTAGGTTGGTTTAGGGTAGGGTTGGGTTGGGTTAGTCTAGGCTAATCTAGGTTAGGGTATGGTTGGGTTAGGATAATCTAGGATCGGTTAGGTTAGGTTGGTCTAGGATAGGTTAGGCTAAGGTAGGTTAAGGTAGACTAAGGTAAGCTATGATAATTTAGGGTAGGATTGGGTTAGGCTAGGCTAGGATAGGCTAACCTTGGGTAGAGTAGGTTAGCTAGGTCAAGTTAGGCTAAGCTTGGGTAGGGTAAGATAGACAAGGTTATGCCAAGCTTAGTCTAGTGTAGTGTAAGCTAAGATAGGGTAAGGTAGGGTAGGGTAAGGTGAGTTAAGGTAGGATATGTTATGATAGCATAGACTAGGGTGGGATAGAGTAGGTTAGGTTAGTGTAACCTAGGGTATGTTATTAGGCTAGGTTAGGATAGAGAAGGGTAAGTTAGGCTAGGTGCATAGGGTTAGGATAGGTTATGCAAGGTTATGATAGGATAGGTTAGGATAGAGAAGGGTAAGTTAGGATAGGTGCATTGGGTTAGGATAGGTTATGCAAGGTTATGATAGGATAGGTTATCTTAGGTTAGGATAGGTTATCTTAGGTTAGGATAAGTTATGCGAGGTTTGGGCAGTCTAAGTTATCTCAGGTTAGACTAGGCTAGGGTAGGTTATGTTAGGTTAGGTAACAATAGGTTTAAGGTAGAGAAGACTAGGTTAGGCTAGTGTAAGTTAAGATAGGTTGGGCCATGTTAGGTTAGATAATAATAAGTTTAAGGTAGGGAAGATTAAATTAAGTTCATATAGGTTAGGATTAGGTAGGGTAGACTACGGTAAGCTAGGGTAGGATGGGTTCAACTGCACTAGTCTTGAATAGGCTAGGTTTAGGTAGGATAAGTTATATTATGTTGGGTTCAAGTGGGATAGGTTGTGAGAGTAAGTTAGGCTAGAGTATAATAGGATAGGCTAGGCTAGGGTAGGATAAGATAAGAAAGGATATGGTAGATTTGGTTAGGGTAGGATAGGTTAGGTTAGGTCATGTTGGGCTAGGATTGGGTTATGTTAAGCTATGGTAAGATAGAGTAGGTTGGGATAGGCCATGCAAGGTTAGGAAGGCTTGGTTAAGCTAGGTTAGGGTAGGGTATGTTAGGCTAGGCTAGGCTAAGATAGGATAGGGTAGGGTATGCTAGGCTAGGATATGTTTAGCTAGGCTAGGATAGGCTAGGGATAGGGTAAGTGAATCTAGGCTATGTTGAGTTATGGTAGGGTAGGATATTCTAGGTAAGGTTAGTTTAGGTTACAGTATGTTGCACTATGCGACACTAAGCTACGAGAGGGTTATTCTAGGATAGATTAAGATAAGATAGACTATGTTAGGCTAGGTTTTGATAGCCTAAGGTTATATTAGGATAGGTTAATGTGTTGTAATACCCCTAGGATGATACCCATTTGAAGCTATCATTGTAATTATACTTTACGTATAAATTGGTGAGTTGAAGTAATAAGTTTGTTGGCTAGATTCTATGTGCATTAAGTTAGTCCGAGTGGATCTTAGATCAAAGGAGTGCATGTAGTAATAAATTGATACAACACACAGTTTAATGTCTAGCATGCACCTACGTAAGTACACAAGAATGACACACTAAAAGTGAAATAAATTAATGAATGTATCACGTGCAAGTATTATCATGAAAGGATGACACACTGAAGGAATAGAAGATCAAACCTAGATTCATCGTGCACTAGTATAGTGCACAGGTTTTTGAGGGCCTATGAAGCCTTTTGTATATAATTTATGATGTAATGTGCACTAGTGAAAGGGCGCGAGGTTGGTGGACCAAGGAAAGAGTGCATGAAACCCAAAAGTTTTGCACGCACTGGTTATAAGTGCGCAAATTGTTTATTTTGAGGCTTGTGATCGTGTATGAAAACAGTCAATATTTCGATACTGATATGTAAATGTAATCATATGCAATTTAATGAAAAAATACATTCGTGTGGTAGATAGAACACATAAAAGAGTTTGAGGGGCTCAAACTCCACTAGTTTAGGTCAAGGGGGCTCGGTTAAAGGGGATTAATTCCAAAAGGGAATATTTTATTTATATTTCCTAAAAAGTGTAAAGTAAGGATATAATATTATATATTGAGTCCTAAGATAGGGACAAGTGTCTAAAAGTAGTTCTCAACATGACAAATGTTAGGTTGCGGACATGTTGTTGACAAAAGGAAGTTCTCAACTCGACATGTATCAAGTTGGGAACATGCAACAAAATGGTCTAGACTTAGTCCACCCAGGCATCCAGTCATTCATTCATTCAATTGGACCATCACAGGGGTAAGAGAGTTGATTGTTCTTCCATCGAGGGGATTGTTTTGATGTGATACGACTATTTTGTTAGTGATCCCATGGAGGTTTTCATGAGTTGATTGTTATTGTGATTAGTATTTTGAATATACAATCATAGATACCTATGCATGACTCATCTTGGTGAGATAAATTGAAGAGACGTGTTGTCAAGCCCGTGGAACATTGGATTGAAAAGGTGGGTTGTCAGGCCTGTGCAAGATTGAATTTTTCTCCAGGTGATAGAATATTTTGGAATTGTTTCCCGAGGTTAGAAACTGCAGCGACATGTCTCTAAGACTTCATGCCGAGATTGTTGTTGAATCCATGGAACATAAGTGGGGTAGCTGAAATATTGTTGAGCAGAGAAGGGACACACTTCATGGGGTGGGACATGCATGTGCGGAATGAGAGAATGTAGGTTGTTAGTGTGAATTGACATTTGTGATGGACTTTCCTTAAATTATGTCACCTTTGTATCAACTACGTGTGAATGAATTCATGTAGAGTGATATACTTTATTCAGGTTGGGAACCCTTGCCCAAGTCGATACTAGCCCTATCCCAGGGGTGACCCACTATTGATATTTATGAACAATGCAATCTAAGGATGGGAGGAACATGGAAGGTCTACCCAAATTTGGTGTCTTTTATTCACAAGATAAGTTCCAATTTGTATGTTAAATATGTTTGCAATTATATTCATGCAATTGTTGTCATGATTTTATGTTGTTTATGTTGTGTTTATAAGTCTATTATGAATTTTGTATAAGTTTGTTTAGAAAATGTATGTAATCATGTATTGCAGAGTTTCTATATGTTTTTTTAATTAGGGACAGAGTCATGTTAGATAAATTTAAGTGGAATTTATTGTAAATTGGTATCAGAGCATTAACATAATGTGATAAGTAGTATCCTCGGTGGCTAGGTTGTTACAATATGGTATTAGAGCCATATTGGTGTCCAACGGAATACTAATGCATGAAACGAGTATTGGTGCATGGTGTAGATACACTTAACCTTGAAGTAGGAGAGTGTAGTGCTAGTAATATGTGTAGAGTATTTGTGCGCGACATAGAAGTGGTGTTGAATAGAGATTGGTGTGTGACATAAAATATCCACACTAGATAGTGGTGCACAGTGCATGCACTACATGTTTTAGCATTTCCAATGTAAACATGTACATGCTAAATATGAATTATAATTGTGCAAGTGAGGTTAACTGAGCAGATAAATTTGTAAGAAATTAGAGGAAGAATTATGATGCTATATGAGAACAAAATTGTACATCATTTCATGATTTGTCAAATTATCTAGCCTAACAAAAAATTTTGGCTACATATTTTACAGAGCCAACAATATTAGACCAAGTAGGATCAGCGTGAGTTGAGAATCATTGAATATGTGTAGGGGATTTTTGGTCATGAAGAATAAAATAAAGGAATCCATGTCCATATGGTTAATGAAGGTACAAATTCCAATGGGCATGGAGAGGTAAGAAAGAAATCATGAAATTTATGGAAACCATAAAGAGTTTGTATAGGGATGTCCTGAGTCATAAATCTGACAATGAGAGGCTTACAAAATCTAAGGAATTGAAAGAAGATTTCAACATAAAGTTGATGTAGAGCTTGACCAAAATTGAGAAGAAAATGGTTAAGAAGACTAAGTCAAGAAGATTAGGAAGTTATAGGTCCCGTGATAAGAGGGGAATAACAATGAGAAACATAACTTTTGGAAGAAATAACCATCACTCTCCAATACATTCCACTAGGAGAGTACGCAGTAGTTCAACTCATGTTAAGAAACCTGAGAAGACTCGGGTGGATGAGCTTCAGGGAGAAATGAATAAAATCAAACCTCCTTCTTTTCATCGTGAGCATAATAAGGATGGGGATGAGAAAACTTCTCTACTAAATATAAGGAAGTATTTTGAGTTTCATAATTACTCTTCCAACACAAAAGGAGTAATTGTTATTTCCCAGCTCAAGGCAAAAACATCAATGTGGTGGGACCAATATGTTTAAGTACAGTGCATTGATGAGAAGAAAGTGACTTGGAAAGAATTAAAGAGGTTTTTCCAAAAGAAATACTTTACTAAGAGGTACTATGACAAGAAAAATAAAGATTTATTTGAATTCAAGCTTGGGAGTGTGACTATTGATGAGTATGAAAGAAGTTTTTTATAAATAATGAAGTATGTTTCCTTCATCAAAGATGAACAAGTTAATATTTAGGGATATTCGAGTGGGATACCCCTACTTATGAGTAACAAAATACAATATGATGATCCCAAAAAATTTGAGGAAACTATAAGAAAGGCTAAGTTCCTTTATGATCAGAAAAAAGGGAAAGCATGTTACCAGAAAGATTGGGAAGACAAGAAGAAAAATAAGATGGAATTGAGGAAGAAGAGGACTAAGCCACCATTCTTCAGAAATGACTATCAAGAATAGTCAGCTACTAAAGAATCTATAATGACGGAGCCATTGGGGAAAAGGTCAATGCAATAACCTATTAAATGTTGGGGTTGTAAGGTATATCACATGTACATAGATTTCTTGTGTAGAAGTGAAAGAGTTAAGACTTCTCACAACAAGAAGCAAGCTAAAAATGTAGAGGACATGGGAAAAAGTGTACCTAATATTTGTGTACCTTGGACAACAATAAAGTTGTGTTTAAATCACTTATGATTGAAGTTGAAGGTAATATAAATAATCATTCCATTGCTATTTTAATTTATTCATGAGCTATTCATAGTTATCTAGATCCTAAGATAGTGGACATGTTTCATTTTCAAAGAAGCAAACTAAGGAAAACTTGGATGGTACAACTAGTCATAGGAGCTAAACGAAAGATTAGTTGGATGGTTAAGGCATGTCCAATGAAATTGAATGGACTAAACACCAATATAGAGATGAATACAATGCCTTTAGGTTCCCATGATTGTCTAATTGGTATGGATTGGTTGGATCAACTTCGTGTTATCCTAGATTGTTACAACAAATCATTCACTTTCTTAGATGAGGAAGGAAACTTAAGAATAATACAAGGAATTCCTAGAGGAGTGATTTCTAGAGAAATTTCATCCTTACAGCTAAAGGAGATTTATATAAAGGATTTCAAATATTTTTTGTGCAACTGGAAGAAACACCTATGGATAATGTTTAAAAGATTGAAGATTGTGTAGTCCTGAAAGAGTTTGAATATGTATTCTAGATACCAGGATTTCCACCCAAAAGAGATATTGATTTCTCTATTAATTTAATACCTGGATCAACTCCAGTATCTAAGACTCCCTACAGGATGAATACACCTAAATTGAAGTAATTGCAAATGCAGCTTGAAGAGATATATGAAAACTCGCACTTTTGTGAGCATACAAAATTTTCTTTTTTCTTGGCTTCTATTAGAAATGGAAAAATCGTAGAAATGGAAAATTTGTGTACAAAGTGAAAAGTAGAAATCAATATCCTTACTTTTTACTATCTCATTGAGTTGATTTTCGTCCAAACTTATCACTAGTCCCTGAACTCCAATGGTGTCTCTTGAATATGGATATAGTTCTTTTGTTTTTAGTGTACAATAAAAAATATTTTATTTCCTTGATGTATATGATGTTTTAACTATTTTTTTATCCAAAAATATTATGTTTTAACTTAAAATTTATATATATGATCTATCATTCGTTTTTCTTTTCTACATATTGAAAATTATATATATATATATATATATATTATAATTATTTTCTCTGTGGATTTTTCTCTATTTTATTTTGGGATGTACATTTATAACATCTATTTATTATATCTTCGTTGACACTTTACCATTTCACTTGTACTGTTTTGTATTTTATATTAAAAATATGTGATTTTTACTTCAACTTTCAAATAACATAATCGATGTGTGATTTTTTTTTTTTAATAAGAAGTAAATTATATTAAGGTCCTCCAAAAATCTGGTTGGTGTGCCACATTACATCCATAGTCAAAATAGCTACACTCGACTACCCCAACAGGGGGGAAACCAGTCCAGCCAGCCTAGTAAGTATGAAAAGTCGTTCTGAGGCTAAAAAAACGAAAGTTTGTAAGAATTGTTCTTCCAATAAGACTAACTAAAACTAACATAGTTTGCATATAAGAACATGATTAAACACGTGGCTGGTAACCCTGACCCGTGGCTGAGAGGTCCCTCAGTCAAGGTTCCTCCTCTATGTAGGTCAGCCCCGAGTCCCAAATCATCTCGTCAGTCAAATTGTCCATTGCTCTCCCAGCTTCTCTTGTCTCGAGCTGCTCCTGTCGAGTTGCTGAATCTACCTTTGCCATCCCGCAATTGGTGCGCTCCACCCAAGGCTTCTCTGCGCTCTGTTCCTTGATGTCACCTTCCCCGGTTGCTGTGCAAGGCATCTCCTCTGAGGTCGTTCCATCCGGCTGAGAGGGAAATCTCTCGGTCATGGAGGCCAGGAGTTGAAGAAGAGTCGCCACCTTATCCTTCGTCGAGTGCACCCAAAAGTGGAGGTCGTCCACCCCCTGACGTAATTCAAACAACAGGCCATATATATGTTCTAGATTGTCCTGGAGCTGTACGCCAATGCTGGAGACGGGATTCTGGTGATCATAATTCCCTGGCCTGTGGGGAGGAGGGGGTCCTTCTAAAGAGCTCAGGGAGGGATCAGCGACGGATGACAAGACAGGTATCGACTCTATGGAGGCGGAGCAAGGACGCGGTGGAGTGTTGTCTACCCAAGGGACAATTGCCAGAGAGTGAGGCTGTGAACCACGAGGCGAGAGTGAGGGCCTGCGAAGCCTCAAAGGAGATCCCCTCCTTGGCCTCCCTCTCTCACAGGGCATTGGACCGGTCGTGGAAGCAGGGTGCGATAACTCGCAGGGCGCGTGGAAATGGACGAGGGTAGCAGAGAGCCAGAGGAAGCGGATAATGTCAACCCAAGAATGCAAAGGGAGACACTCATCTCCCTCTGACCAGAGACTGTAGTGGAACAACTGCGTGAGAGCCATACTATGGTGTGCGAAATGGAGGGAGGGCGCATACAAAGCAATTACGTCGCTTGGTAGCAGTTTAATGCTCGAGGAGGGTGACGACAGTCGGCACGGGCCCATCACGTGGCCTCGTGCCCGGTGGGCTAGTGATGACCTCCTCCTGATGCCAAGTGTAGTCCACTATCACCCCATCCAGGGGGATGTGTGATTTTTTAATTCCATATTAAAAAATGGATTTGACTATTGAGGTTATAATTTTGTCCAAAGAATTATTCTCATCTTGAAGTATTGTGTGAGGCTTGGGCATAGGATTTAGGATTAGGACTTGGGATATAAGATTAAAAGGGTAAGATTAGGTACAATTAGGCTTAGTCTTAGGATTGGAGATTTAGACATATGAACAAAGTTTAAGTTTAGGCTAGGATGGGTAAGGATAGCCTATCTAGGCTAGGTTAGATTAGTCTATGTAGGTTATCTTAGGTGAGGTTACGATAATCTAGGTTAGGCTACCCTAGAGTAGGGTAGGTTAAAGGAGAGGAGGGAAGGGTACACTAAGCTAGCTGGGTCAGGGTAGGATAGGTTATATTAGACTAGGGTAGGGTAGGTTTAGGTAGGCTAATGTAGGTTATTCTATGATAGGTTATGGATATGGTAGGGGAGGATAGAGTAGGTTGGGTTAAGCTAGGTTAGGCTATTCTAATTTATTTAGATTAGGTTAGGTTGGGAAGGGAAAGGTTAGGGTAGGTAAGGGTTATAATAGGATAGGATAGGTTATGGTAGGATAAATTAGAGTATGTTAGGGTAGGTTGGGTTAACATATTCTAGGATAAGTTTGGCTATGCTAAGTTAGGCCAATTTAGTTTGGGCTAGGTTGAGTTAAAGTAGGGTAGGTTAAGCTAAGCTCGTTTAGGGTAAAGTAAGGTTAGTTTAGGATAGGCCAATTTAGGGTAGGGTAAGGTTGGGTTAGACAAAGCTAGGATCAAGTAGGTTAGTTTGTTCTAGTCTAGGTTAGTCTAAGGTAGGTTAACGTAGACTAGGGTAGGTTATGCTTATTTAGGGTAGGGTTGGGTTAGGATAGACCAAGATAGGATAACCTTTGCTAGAATAGGTTAGCTAGGTCAAGCTATGCTAAGATTTTCTAGGGTAAGATAGAAAAGGTTAGGTTAGGCTTAGGTTAGTGTAGAGTAGGATAAACTAGGGTAAGGTAGGGTAGGGTAGGGTAGGGTAATTTAAGGTAGGATATGCTAGGATAGTATAGACTAGGGTGGGAAAGAGTAGGTTAGGCTATGTTATTCATCTTGGTTAATTTAGGCTAGGGTAACTTAGGCTAGGTTCGTTGGGTTAGGGTAGGCTAAGTTATATTAGGTTAGGATAGGTTATGTGAGGTTAGGGTAGGCTAAGTTATCTTAGGTTAGACTAGGATAGGGTAGGTTAGGATAGGTTAGATAAGACTAGGTTAGGCTAATGTAGGCTAAGACAGGATAGGTTGGGCCATGTTAGGTTAGATAATAGTAATCTTAAGGTAAGGAAGGTAAGGTTAAGATAAGATAGATTAGGATTAAGTATTGTATGCTAATTTAAGATAGGGTATGATGGGTTAAAGTACACTAGTATTGAATAGGCTAGGTTTAGGTAGGCT
Organism: Picea sitchensis; assembly: GCA_010110895.2. Lineage (NCBI taxonomy): Eukaryota > Viridiplantae > Streptophyta > Pinopsida > Pinales > Pinaceae > Picea > Picea sitchensis. The sequence goes on from SNQJ01S0002081.1 coordinate 402,448, forward strand.
AAGTTATGCTATGTTGGGTTCAAGTAGGCTAGTTTCTTAGAGTAAGTTAGGCTAGGGTATAATAGGATAGGCTAACGTAGGGTAGCATAAGATAATAAAGGATAGGGAAGGTTTGTTTAGGGTAGGATAGGTTATTTTAGGTTAGTCTAGGTCATGTTGGGCTAGTATTGGGTTATGTTAAGCTCTGGTGAGGTAGGGTAGGTTGAGATAGGACATGCAACATTAGGAAAGTTTGGTTAACCTAGGTCATGTTAGGGTATGTTAGGCTAGGCCAAGATAGGCTAAGTTAGGGTAGGGTGTGTTAGGATATGATATGTTAGGGTAGGATAGGATAGGAGAAGGATGGGGTAAATTAGTTTAGGATATGGTGAGTTACGCTAAGGTAGGATATGTTATCTTAGGTTATTTTAGGCTAGGCTAGGTTGGGCTATGATACAGTAAGCTACAAGAGCGTTAGGATAGGATATATTAAGATAAGATATACTATGTTAGGCTATGTTTTGATAGCCTAAGGTTAAGGTAGGATAGGTTAATGTGTGGTAAGTTAGTTTAGGTTGGGCTAGGTTAAAATAGCTTAGGGAAGTTTAAGGTAGGATAGGTTAGGCTAGGTTAGGCTAGGCTAGGATAATAGGCTATGCTATTTTAGGGTAGGATATGGCAATTTACAATAGGTTATGTTTAGGTTAAGTTATTCTAGACTTAGGTAGGGAATACTAGACTAGTCATAAGGTAGGATAGACTAGGGTAGGTTAGTTTATGACAAGGTAGTGTTAGTTTCACTAAGGCTAGGCTTGGATCAAGTTGGGTAGGTTAATCTAAGATAGGGTAAGAAGGCTAAGCTAGTTTAAGGTACAATAGGGTTATGTTAGGCTTGGGTAGGGTAGTATAGGGTTGGTTATGCTATGCATGTGCAAGGTAGGGTAGCATGTTGGCTAAGTTATGCCTAAGTAGGGTAGAATAGTTAGTATTTTTATCCTAGCCTTGCCTAAAGTAGGTTTGGCTAGTTTGATGTTAGGATGGGATAAGCTAGGCTAGGCAAGGTTAGGGTAGGATAGAATAGGCTATGTATACTAGGTTATATTATGTTAGGATATGTTAAAATATGCTAAATAGGCTAGGATAGGGTAGGTTAGGTTATGGTAAGGTAGGATAATTTAGTTCAACCTAAGATAAGTAGACTTGTTTAGGATATGTTGGGTTAGTTTAAGGTGGGCTAAGCTACTGTGTTCAATAGGATATGTTATGATAGCGTAGACAAGGGTGGGATAGAGTAGGTTAGGTTAGTATAACCTAGGGTATGTTATTAGGCTAGGTTAGGCTAAGTGCGTTGGGTTAGGATAGGTTATGAAAGGTTAGGGTAGGATAGGTTATCTTAGGTTAGGATAAGTTATGCGAGGTTAAGGTAGTCTAAGTTTTATTAGGTTAGACTAGGCTATGGTATGGTAGGTTAGGTTAGGTAACAATAGGTTTAAGGTAGGTAAGACTAAGTTAGGCTAGTGTAAATTAAGATAGGTTGGGTCATGATAGGTTAGATAATAATAAGTTTAAGGTAAGGAAGATTAGGTTAAGTTCATATAGGTTAGGAATAGGTAGGGTAGACTACGGTAAGCTAGGGTATGATGGGTTCAACTACACTAGGATTGAATAGCTTAGGTTTAGGTAGGATAAGTAGGGTAGGATAAGCTAAGAAAGGCTAAGGTATGGTAGGTTTTGTTAGGGTAGGATAAGCTAAGAAAGGATATCGAAGGTTTTGTTAGGGTAGGAAAGGTTATTTTAGGTAAGTCTAAGTCATGTTGGGATAATATTGGGTTATGTTAGGCACTAATCAGGTAGGGTAGGCCAGGATAGGGCATGCAATGTTAGGAAGGTTTGGTTAAGATAGGTTATGGTAGGGTATGTTGGTCTAGGACAAGATAAGATAGGTTAGGGTACGATATGTTAGGATATGATATGTTAGGATAGGCTAGGATAGGGTAAGGATGGAGTAAATTAATTTAGGCAATGGTGAGGTACAATAGGGTAGGATATGTTATCTTAGGATAGTTTAGGCTAGGCTAGGTTGGGCTATGGTACACTAAGCTACAAGAGGGTTAGGCTAGGATACATTAAGATAAGCTAGACTATGTTAGGCTATGTTTTGATAGCCTAAGGTTAGGGTAGGATAGGTTAATGTGTGGTAAGTTAGGTTAGGTTGGATAATTCAAACTAGCTTAGGGTATCTTAGGGTAGGATAGTTTAGGCTAGGCTAATAGGCTATGTTAGTTTAGGGTAGGATATGGTAGTTTAGGATAGATTAGGGTTACGTTAAGTTTGGCTAGGATTAGGTAGGGCATAACAAACTAGGCATAAGGTAGGCCAAACTATGGTAGGTTAGTTTATTACAAGGTAGTGTTAGTTTCACTAAGGCTAGGCTTGGATCAAGTAGGGTTGGTTAATCTAAGATAGGGTAAGAAGGCTAAGCTAGTTTAAGGTAGAGTAGGGCTATGTTAGGCTTATATAGGGTAGTATAGGGTTATTTATGCTATGAATGGGTAAGGTAGGGTAGCATGTTGGATAAGTTATGCCTGAGTAGGGTAGGATAGATAGATAATTTATCCTAGCCTATGCTAGAGTAGGTTTGGTTAGTTTGATGTTAGGTTGGGATAAGATAGGTTAGGAAAGTTTAGAACAAGATATAATAGGATATATATACTAGGTTATGTTAGGTTAGGCTATGTTAAAATAGGGTATATAGGGTAGGATAGGGTAGTTTAGGTTATGGTAAGGTGGGATAAGTTAGTTCAACTTAATATAGGCAGACTTGGCTAGACTAGGTTATGTTAGTTTAAGGTGGGATAAGATAGGTAAGGTAGGTGAGGTAGGATAGGTTAGGTTAGGTCATGTAAGGCTAGGGTAGGGAGGTTAGGATAGGCTAGGTCTAGGTTAATATATTCTAAGTTAGGTTAGGTTAGGATGTACTAAGTTAGGTTATGATAGGCTAGATTAGGCTAGGGTAATATAAGGTAGGGTAGGTTAGGTTAGGATATGATAGGTTAGTTTTGGGTGGGTTAGGCTAGTCTAGGGTATAATTGGATAAGAGAATACCAAGCTAAGCTAAGCTATATTAATTTAGGTTAGGATAGTGTAGGATAAGATAGGTTATTCTAGACTAGGTTAGGATATGCTAGGTTAAGATTAGCTAGGCTAGGTTAGGTTAATATAGAAAGGGATATGGTTAGGGTATGCTATGTTAAGATATTTTATAGTAGGTTAGGTTAGAATAGATTCATCTAGGCTATACTAGACATGATTAGGGTTGTGTGGTAGGGTAGGCTAGTTATTGGAGATATTACCCACTCACCTAGCTAATTATTTTCCTAAAGTTCATATTCCAATTTTGAGAATGCTTCCTTAGATGAGAATATTCTCTCTATAGAATATTCCTCTACAAAATAGGTTGCTTCTCTTCAGTTCAAAGTCACTTATACTAGTGGAATTCACTCATGTGGGGAAACCTCAGTTTTATCACCAATAGTTGCATGTGTTTCTCTCACTTCCACATGTCTGACTTAGTTAAATGATTATTACATGGATTAGTTAACTAGGACTAGGTGACATATTACTTCGGTTTTTGTGTGTGACTGTCGAGATTTCTCTATATCACTACTATGGGACATTAATTACTCATTTATCTTGTATCTACTATAAATTATTCACTCTTTAAGTTTCAAATATAGATAATAGAAATTATTTCATTATTTTCTCCCATTTTTTTCTTCTCCCTTCATCAACCATTACAAGTTGTGTATGATTCATTATTAGATAGATATTTTCATGGATGATTTTAGGTGATTTCTCATGGGATAATTTTCCTTGGTTTTTCCAAAAATGAGATTCCCTATTTTAAACATTATTCACCCAAACTCTATAGGATAAAATTATTTTACCTTAAAAATCGCCAAAATTTTATAAAAACTATATAAAATCCTTAGAAATTTGAATATTTTTACAAAAATATCGCCAAACATTTATAGTTTGCATATGAATAATTAGTAATATTCGCTAAGGTTTCTGCATTTTAAAATAAATTTCCATCCTTGAAATCATCCCTGGATATTTTTGTAGGTATCTGATAAAATATACATGGCATCACAACCCACAGACCACTAGAAAGGATCATCACCAACACTCTTTTTCAAGTACAGAAGATGAAACAAAGTAGTAGGAAATATGGAATCTATGTTTTACTCACTAAAAATACTTCTCACACCTCATAACTATTTGGAGTGGAAGCCAAAGTTTATACTTCTTCTTAGAAGTAGAGGCTTATACCAAATAACCATGACAATGTAAGGGGTGCATGATTTTACTAATGAGAAAAATGACTTTCTCAATAGAAAATATATGGCCCTAGGATGTATCTACATGTATGTTTCACCTGAAATTTTCCATCAAGTAGACGATGAATCACAAGACTCGACTCCAAATGAATTATGAGTTAGATTGGAGGTTCTATTTCATGGAATAAGTAATATTTCATGCAAAATGTTGAAAAGATAGATCTAGTACAAAATCCACTATAATATCAATCCTCTCACTTTGAAGATCCTTCTAAACAAGTATTTGCACAATGTTTTGCTCCACTCATTGAATATTATGTCTACTCCATTTCATATCTAGTTTCTGAATCTCGTATGGAAGATATCATCCATGCATATCGAGAGCTGCATGAAGACATTTTTTCATGCACCGTTCGTGCATCCCACGAGCCACATGCAGAGACTCCCATGCATGCATCTCAAGAGCCAAAAAGGGGGTCGCTCACATCATATTCAATTATTGCATTTTTTGTGAATAATTTGTATAAACAAATTGGATATTTGAGTTTCCCTAATAAAAATATCTAATTTCAAAAAAACAATCATCCAAAACGGAGTCTCGCAAGTGATTTTATGAGCATTTTAAAATCACCAATTTTTTCAACATTTTTTTGGAAATGGTCACGCGATTTTCAAAGTTCCATCTAAACTTCACATGGAATTAGATTTTCTTATTTACAATTAGAGAAGGTTGATATATATGGACATATCACTAGTGCATCTACGTCATCATCTACCTCTTCAACTAAATCTTCATCGAGCATAAGTTTACACATTTGCAAGGTCCCCTTGGAGTGAAGGACGAAGTTGCTTAGTTCCTTGTACTCTATCCTCTTTTTTAATATTTTGATACCTTGTACTTTGAGGTGAGATTTTTCCCATGATTGTTTCCCATAAACATTGTATTTTTCCTCAAAAGAGTGAAATATGAAAAATTTACATCATTGTCCCACACTTGTTGAAGTAACATTGTAATGCATCCATTGGTAGCACATTGTGTTGAGTTTATATATTCCATGTTGGTGGTGAAGTATCTCATATAACCTATTTATAATAATACCATCATCAACCATACATACTTTTTCACATCATGAAAACATTGAGAAGATTCCAAACTATGATCTATCTACACCCCTCTTTTCTTTGCATGCTACAATCCATTGTCGTGGTGTTATGTGATTTGATGTGCTAAATTTGGAACATAATGACATCCTCTCTCAGATGCAATGTTACATTGTTTATATTATTATTGTTATCATGATATTAAGGCATAAATCATGTAATTGTTGTGTACTAACCTATGTAATTATTGTCTAAGTATCTTGTCTAACCTATATATAATGATATCATGATCAACCATACATACGTTTGCATATCATGAAAACATTGATAAAGTTCCAAACTATGATATACCTACACCCATCCTTTCCTTGCATGCTACTATCCATTCTCATGGTGTTATGTCCATCGATCCACTAAATTTGGAACAAAACGACATCTTCTCTCAGCTGCAATGTTACAATGTTTATATTATTATTGTTATCAACGTATTAAGGCATAAATCATGTAACTATTATGTACTTTTGATACTTTTTAAGTAGTATGACAGTGGCAATCATTATGAAAAAATTTCCAATAACTTCCATCCACATTAACGCATGCAATATATCCATTCGAAGATTTTTTCTCATTTCTCTTGACCAATTTTTTTTTTTTAAGAACATGGAATTTATTAATATTTATTAAAAGTTTTGGTGGATGGTGTCAGGGAAGTGTGATTTTGGAGGGAAGTGGTTTAGAGAAAACAAAATCATAAATCAAATTCATGCTTGTTGTATTCCATCAAAAAATCATATTTAGTAGATCATCGTCATATTCTGAAGAATATATTCTTCAGAGTGTTTAGTATTTTAATGATATTATTAAATACCCATTAATGAGTGTATTGATATCTAGTTTTAGATGACAATTCTAAGAGATTGAATTGTCAATATTGAGTGAATTGATCTCTATCTTTTAGTTCCTATAATAATGAAATGTATTTTTTTTATTTGTAATTTATTTTGTGTTATTTTTAATTATTTTTAATTTATTTAATTAAATGAACATAAAATTTGTATATATTTATTTTTGTAAGGGAAGGAGATGTAATATTTTTTAAATAACGTGTAAGGGCCTCAGAGAGATGAGTTTAGCGAGGATAGATATTTCCCTATAGACCATCAATGGGAGACAACATGCTTTTGGAAGCCTACTTCTTGTAGGTTTTCCTCTCCCATTAGCTTTTCCAACCCTTTCTCTCTAGTTTTAAAGAGAAAGAAATAAATTCCTCTCTTCCTTGTAGATTAGTTCCATACATATGCCCATAGATATGTTCCTCTCTATGACCTGTAGTCCCATAGAGTATCTTGACCCAATTTGTTATCTTATCGAGTATTTATGTAGGTTATTTTACTTATGACTTACTCCAAGGTTTACCTTCTTTACTCCAAGGTTTACTTGCCTTACTCCAAGGTTAGGTTGAACTTCCATTGAGGATGTTGGAAGGATCTAGCGGTCACTATTATAGAGTTGACTCTTTTGATGAGGGGTAATCCAATCACAATACAAGATAAATCTTTTTAATATTCGATAGGAAATCGTTTGATCTAGGAGTGAATGAAAAATAACTACCAAACCCCGAAGAATTGAGAAAATAATTGATGTAGGGATTTCTTTGTTCTTCTTTGTTCTTCTGATCATGAATTATATATGTAATTAAGTGTTGTATGCTCTAATTATGGTAAGGTATGGTAGGTTAAGATAGGTTATGTTATTCTAGTTTATTTAGAGTAGTTTAGGTTGGGCAAGGAAAGGTTATTGTAAGGTAAGGTTAGGATAATATAGGATAGGTTATGGTAGGATAAATATAATATGTTAAGGTAGGTTATGTTAAAGTATTCTAGGCTAAGCTAGGCTATGCTAAGTTATCACAAGTTAGTCCAATATGTTTTGGGATAGGTTGATTTAAGTTAGGTTTGGCTAAGTTAAGCTCATTTAGGGCAGGGTTGGGTTGGGTTAGGGTAGGGTAGGTTTTGGTTAGGATAAGCTAGGATCAAATAGATTAGGTTGGTCTAAGCTAGGTTAGGCTAAGGTAGGTTAAGGTAGAATAGGGTACAATATGCTAATTTAGGGTAGGGTTGGGTTAGGCTAGGCCAAGATAGGATAGCCTTAGTGAGAGTAGGTTAGATAGGTCAAGCTAGGCAAAGTTTAGGTAGGGTAAGCTAAACAAGGTTAGGTCATGCTTAGGCTAGTGTAATGTTGGCTAAGCTAGGGTAAAGTAGGGTAGGTTAGGGTAATTTAAGGTAGTATATGGTAGGCTAGCATAGACTATGGTAGGATAGAGTAGGCTACACTAGTGTAGGATAGGGTATGTTATTAAGATAGGCTAGGCTAGAATAGCGTAAGTTAGGTTAGGTTTGGTGGGTTAGGATATGTTACACAAGGTTAGGGTATGTTAAGTTATCTTAGGTTAGAATAGGTTATGCAGGTTTAGGTTAGGCTAAGTTATCTTAGGTTATACTAGGCTAGGCTAGGCTAGGTTAGGCTAGGTAAGACTAGGTTTAAGGTAGATAAGACTAGGTTAGGCTAGTCTAGTCTAAGTTAAGATAGGTATAGTGAACCATAATAAAACAAATTGACCACCTATAACATGAGTTGTCTCTGAAGTCTCAAAAATAACATTATTGTCTAAAACCTCCCAGAAAATAAGTTATAGTGAAAATTCGAGGATTACTCATTTAAAATTGAATCCAATATGAATAAAAAACCCTATCTTCCAAAATGTATATCTCAGAAAGTATAACGAAACATAACTTGAAATGTTTTCCCTAGGTACATTGATATGTCTTCTATGTGACCTCCAAGTTTCCTTATTTGTGGTGGTCCATAAAAATGTTATAGAGAAAATCCCAAGATGACTTGATTGAAAAAGAAAAAATCTAAGATTAATGCTCTGATGCTAAATTTTATGATTCAACATCTTAAAATTGACCAAAAGTGAGTGAATATAATCCACTTTCAAGAAAAAACCTCTGTGTACATTATATATAGTTCATAAAAAAATATGAGATGAGATAAGATGATCCTAAGACTAGGTCTCATTAATTTACATATAGTAGACAAAGGGTACACTTTTAATTAAAGGATGCAATGAAGGGTTATAGCATACATATAAATATAACACAAGAAATGTAATAATTTAATATCTAGGGATTAATAAGGGGGTTTATTTATAACATGGGGCTTTTTTTAGGACTTAGCAAATAGTTGAAGAAATGGGTGTTGTTAAAATTAGTTCATTTTATGTTTTCATATTTCATCAATGTTTTAATGATATTATATTTATTTTGTAATATATTATGCATTTCATAATAATGCAAGGGTGTAGATTCATAACTACTATGTGTTAGGACCATACAATGTACCTTTTTGCCCACACTTTTTGCCACCATTACACTCTTGTTTCACTCACATTTAAACTCATATGATCATTTTACCCTATCTTTCCAAAGGTATACAATGTCTCTTCTCTTTACTATATGTTTAATCTGTTTTGCATATAATTTTACATTACTCTCGTACTTAACCATTGATCAGAAATCTATAAGTGTTGAAACGGTTCGAACTGCAAATTAACATTGAGGCATGTTGCTGAAACAGTTAAAGAACACAAACCCTGTGGTTGAAACAGTCTGTGGACTACGATGCTGAAACAACAACTCACAAGAAGAAGTTGATACACTCTCCATGGTCTACGATGTTGAAACAACAACTTCTACACTCTCTGTGGTCAACGATGTTGAAACAACAACTCACACAGAAGAAGTTGTTACACAGTACATGGTCAACCATGCTGAAACAACAAATCACACAGAAGAAGCTGTTACACAGTCCACGGTCTACGATGCTGAAATAGCAACACAAAACTGTTATATTGACCACGACAGCCGCACCTTGAGCTAGCATTAACCATCGTTTCTCCCTGAGACCAAGTTGCCGAAACAGTCAGAATGCAAATCTCGTGGCTGAAAATTCTCGCGATTTGCAATGATGAAATGACATACAACAACAGTAAAAAGAAGAAAAATAAAGAAGTTGTTACTCCAGCTGCAACAACAACACCTCACTCAGCACTTGTAATAGCATTCTATTGTGGGAGACTAGGATATCCTATTCTAGTTTAGAAAGTCGATCTGAGTAAGAATAGGACTCAGATGTACACCTCTAATTTGTTGATCAAATTATATTGAAGGGATTCTCCTCTTTAAATAAGAGGAAATCACCATTAGAGAGATCTTCTATTTTTACAAAGAAAGGATTTACAGAGAGGGACATGTTTTACTTCAGATTGTAATGTAACACAGTTGACAGATGAATAAAAGATTGTTCTAAGCATTTATCTCTAGTTCCTTTCGTTTCAGGGGAATCTTGTGAGAAGGGAGGGCCCACCTTCTTCACAAGATTCACCCATTAGCTTTGTAGAGTGTTAGTGTTATTTCTATTTATGCCTTGATTAAATTCTGCTTTGTTGAAACACGACTTTACTGAACTCCGTTTTACTAAAACACTACTTTATTGAACTCTACCTTGTTGAAACTCTGCTTTACTGATTGTTACATTGTTTTCATATGATTCATGCTTGGGTAACTGTTAATCATTCTAGTTAGCAATCCTTCTTGGTGAATTTATGAGAGCCTGATAACCAGAGACAGGTGCTGAAGGTTCCTGCTTTGGGAATAGGGTCTTGTTCTCTATTAGAAATAGTTAGCCTTCAGTGCATGTCAATTATTTTAATGAGTTCATGAAAGTGTGCTCATCAGAAATAGGTGCTGAAGTTTCCTACTTAGGAAATACGGTCCTGTTCTCTGTTCAGAGTTAGTTAACCTTCAATGTGTGTCAATCATTTCAATCAGTAATGAGTTCATGAGAGTGTGATGATCAGAAATAGGTGATGAAGATTCCTTCTTTAGGAATAGGGTCTTGTTCTCTAGTTATAGAATAATGGTCTTTCCTTTTGCAGTGTCTTGAAGGATTTCTTTTCCAGTCCGTTATTTCTTTAATGTAATCTAGGATTCTTTGGAAAATTATTTCTTTAAACATTGAACTCTGCCATAGGTATATTTCTTTCATGTAATTCAAGTTAGAACTTCAGTTTGTTCAAGGCAAAGTGTTATTAATATATTTTTACTACAACTCTAGGTTGATTTTGAGATTGAGCATATATAGTGCGTGGTTACCTTTGAAATAAACAGACTTCCATGGGTTGACAATTTATGTAGCACTTGATTGTTTAGTTAAATAAGAAATTATCATGACCAACATTTTGGCGTCGTTGTCGGGGAAGGTAATTATAGATTTCAAAGAACTTATGATTTTTCAAATACAAAGATTGCATGAGAGGACGTGGAGACCCCAAAAAAACTGACCCTACAGGTGGCAGGGGCAGAGGAAGAGGAGGAAGAAAGACTTATATTGACGAGATTATATCAAAGTCTGAATCTACTGTGCAATGACCAAAATCTCGGAAACCAAAATCCCAACCTTCATTTCAAGCAAACTTTGAGATGGGGAAAGAAGTTTGGAGTCCTGAGATAGTCCAGAAACCAACAGGAAACATTGAGGACAGAGCAAGCACAACAAGGGAGTAGACAAAAGAAAACATGGATGAGTACAATGAAGAATTGCATCATGAAGAACAGGCAGGTCCTGAAGGAGAAGTAAATGATGAAAACTCTTTCTACACATTAGGATTTCCTATTGGTGATCTTCCTAGAGGGGTAGCCCCCATGAAGAACATTCCACTCTCAGCACTACCTAACTTTCATGGTTTTCCTTCAGAGGATCCTGATGAATTCCTTTTTGAGTTTGATATATTATGCAGAAGTTATGATTACATTTCCAATGCTCAAAAATTAAAACTATTTCCAACAACATTGAAAGGAAATGCACTAACATGGTTCATGAGTCCTGGAGGCCATGTAATCACAACATGGGACCAAATGAAATATAAATTCCTGAATAAGTACCAGGACTATTGCCGAACAAGAGAAAAAAGGGAGGAACTATTTAAGATGATGCAGAAAGAGGATGAAAATCTGGAGGACTTTGTAGAAAGGCTATAGTATAATCTACAAAGATCCAGTCACCCCAATGTAAGTAAAGATATTCTTAAAACCATATTATTGAAAGGAGTAAAGGATGACTATCTAGATATGCTGAATATGCTTGGAAAAGGGGACATATCTAAGGAACCATATGACAAAATTGTTAACCTATGTAAAAGATGTTCAAGAGGAGCTTCAAGAAATAGATCAAATAGCAGGGACACCACATTTTGAAGAGTCCAAAAATCAGCCAGTTGGGGAGAAACAAGAGTCGAAATAGGTAATTTACTTGAAGGTTTTAAAACTGAAATGTTAAGCTCTTTTTCCTCACAAATTGACACCCTACAGATCCAAAAGAAGCAAGCAGAAGCAAAAGCATCCATGTCCATCTTTTATTCTAAATGCAGAGACAAGCACCCACGAATGGAATGTCCACTCAACAAAAGCCAATCTGCACCATCTATGATAAAGATCATGAAACTCAATAATGTCCATCTTTACCAGGGATCAAGACAACATTACAACCAACTGATGAAGACGCTGAAGCTGTCTATCTGTTAACACAGAGAAGGCAATGGCAACTGCGGGGACAAGGTATGAATCCTAAAATGCCATTTACATCTTCTAATCATTGGAATAACTATCCTTCTTTCAATCAAATGAGTTACCCTCCCTATAATCAAATGCAATATCCAAATCAAATGAATTACCCACCCATGCAACAAACTAACCCACCCTTTGTTGATCCATCAATATGGACTCCTTGGCCTCCACAACAACAACAACCATATCATAGCCAATGGAATCCAAATTGGAGAGGACAACAACTCCCCTTCCCAAATCAATTACCTCAATCATAATTTCTACAACCACTCTCCTTACCATTAGGTACTCCACCAAAAAATTAAATGATGAGACAACAACTACCTGTACAACCTAACCCTAACCCCAATAATAAAGTTGTGCAGTGCATTGATATTCATAACCAACCTACATTTTCTCTTCTCCCTGTGCAATGCAATGATATTCATCTACGATATGGGAGAATAGTAGAACCTATCACAATTGATGTTACCTCTTCTGATCAAGAGGAAACAAAAGAGCATGATATACCTGAAGAGGTACAATCATCCTCTAACAATGTCGTTGAAACAACAAAACCACCGTTTCCTGAGCGTTTAACTTTGAATAAAACGCCTGAGCCACCTGCTTTCAATCTTCTAGGGGAATTACAAAATCTTTATGTCAAAATTCCTCTACTACAAGCACTCCGAGATGTACCAATTTATGCCAGGACTATGCGAGACATTTGTGTTAAGAAACCTGATAGGAAAATTAAGGATACCCTCACAGTCCATGTTATGGGTGACTTGTCTGCACTAATGTCAGGTAAAGTCCCCCCAGTTAAATATGGTGATCCCGACCACCCTACCGTCTCAGTACAAGTTGGAAAAATGATAATCCCTCGAGTCCTAGTAGACTTAGGTGCCACTATCAATATCATGACTTTGGAAACCTTACAACTGCTACAACTGCAAAATGAAGTCAGAGACACCCCAACTATCCTAGAATTAACTGACCGATCCACAATTGAACTAGAGGGAGTCATTGAAGACCTAATTATCTCAGTGGAATCCTGAAATTATCCAACTGACTTTGTGTTACTACAACCTAAAACAAAGTTGGGGGGCCAGCCTCTAATTTTGGGCAGGCCTTGGCTAGCCATAGAAGATGCTTTTATCTATTGTAGATCAAGTTCAATGACAATTTCCAATGGTTCTGAAACTAAACAGCTTACCCTCTACCCTCACGCTACACCCCTAATTAATAATGATAATTTTGTATGGGTAGACTTCGATGATCAACTTAATCAACCCATCTTGACTATCAAACAAGCTCTATGCCTTAAATACAACACCGAGGATGAAGTAATTAATAATTTTATTTGTGAACCCTCCTCCGTGACTCCAAAAACTCACAACTAGCTAGCTGCACTATTGGAGTCAGATAATCAGGAAAACCTTAACTCTGAAAACCCACCTCAAACATCTACCACCATCTCTTCTAAAATCATACTAGTAGAAATTGAACCTGGCAAAACACTGAACATAAACCCTAACCTGACAGATGCTGAAACACAACAATTAATGAAGTTACTTATGGAAACAAAGAAGCATTCACATGGGACTATACAGATATGATAGGAATCTCTCCCGAATTATGTACTCATAGAATATATATTAAGGAAGATTATCGACTGATCTGCCAATCTCAATGACGAATGAACCCTAATTTGAGAGAAATCCTTAAAGAAGAACTTAAAAAATTGCTTGATGCAGGGTTTATCTATACTATATCAGACAGTGAATGGGTTTCCCCGTTGGTAATAGTTCCTAAGAAAAATGGGAAATGGAGAGTATGTGTGGATTATAGAGCCTTAAATAAAGCTACCCAAAAAGATCACTTTCCATTATCATTCATTGATCAGGTGTTAGACAGTTTGTCAAGGAAGAATTTTTTCTCATTTTTAGATGGTTTTAGTGGGTATAACCTGATCAAAATTGCACCCAAAGATCAAGATAAAATCACTTTTACTAGCCCTTGGGGAACCTTTTCTTATAGAGTTCTCCCATTTGGACTATGTAATGCACCAACAACCTTCCAAAGAGAAGTTATAGGAATTTTTTCTGATATGCTTAATGAATCTATGGAAATTTTTATGGATGACTTTACTCCTTATGGCGTTTCTTATCAGGAAGCACTACAAAACCTTGAGAAAGTTCTTAAATGATGCATACAAGCCCAACTCTCCTTAAGTACAGAAAAATGTCATATGATGATGAGTGAAGGAATAGTGCTTGGACATTTTATCTCATCTCAAGGAATTCAGGTAGACCCGTCCAAGATACAAGTCGTTAAGGATATTCCTACTCCCAAAACCCAAACAGAGGTAAGAAGTTTTCTAGGACATGCTGGATACTACAGAAGATTTATCAATTTTTTTTCCAAAATAGGTTCTCCCCTGTTTGTGTTACCGATGAAAAATGTTGAATTCAAATGGACTAATTCTTTCCAGGAAGCATTTAATACACTTAAACATCAGTTATCTACAACTCCTATTCTTAGAGGACCTGATTGGAAACTTCCCTTTCATATATCCTCTGATGCTTCAGATACTACAATAGGAGCTGTCTTGGGACAAGAAGAAAATCATCTCCCTTATGCTATTTATTTCATCAGCAAGAATATGACTCCTCTTGAACTCAATTATACAGTTACCGAAAAGGAATTCTTAGCAGTTATATATGCTATTAATAAATTTATACATTACATCACCGGCTACTCTAATCTTGTCCATACTGATCACTCAGCTATCAAATACCTAATGAACAAACCTATCAAAAATGCTCGAGTCACCATGTGGTTACTATTATTGCAATAATTTGATATTACAATTGTAGATAGACCAGGAAAAGAAAATGTAGTTGTTGATTTCCTTTCTCGGTTGACACCTGATGATGATACCCCAGTAGATGATTCATTTCCTGATGAATATATATTTGCAGTTTTTGCTCACTCACCTTGGTATGTAGACATCGCTAACTACCTGGTTGCAGGGAAGTTACCACCACACCTATCCTATCGAGAGGAAAGAAGAATCATTCAACAAAGTGATAGATATAGTTGGATAAGTGGGTGTCTTTTCCATACAGGACCTGATCAAGAAATCTGAAGGTGCATTAGAGAAGATGAGGTTTATGATCTAGTAAAAACTTGTCATGATGGCCCTTGTGGAGGGCATTTTGCTGATAAGAGAACAACACATAAAATTCTCAGGATGGAGTACTATTGGCCCTCACTTTTCAAAGATGCAAAGAAATATGTTTGGGCCTGTGATAGCTGCCAAAGAGTGGGCCAACCTAATCATAGAGATGAAATTCCATTAAACCCCCAGATAGTACTTGAACCATTTGAAAGATGGGCCTTAGACTTTGTAGGACCCATTAACCCCCCATCCAATCAAAAAGTTTACATAGTGTTCTGCACGGACTATATGACCAAATGGGTGGAGGCTAAAGCACTCCATAGAGAAAACGAAGAAGTAGTTATAGATTTCTTATTTGAATACATCTTCATCATATTTGGAGTGTCAAGATAATTAGTTACAGATGGAGGACCTCCTTTCACTTCTCATGGTTTTAAAGCCACCCTTCAAAAATATCATATTCGGCATAGAAAGACTACAACATACCACCCCCAAGACAATGGACAGGTGGAAAGCACAAATAAAGTAATAGAAACCATTCTCACAAAAACAGTGAAGGAAAATAGAAAGGATTGGTCTCACAGGATCCTTGAAGCATTATGGGCCTACAGAACTACCTGGAGAAATACTACAGGATTCTCTCCCTATGAATTAGTCTATGGAAAGAGTGATGTCTTTCCTATGGAATTTGAAATCAAAACCTTAAGGAATGATTTAGTTGTCAACCTTGATTTGACCATTACACAGACAACCAGTTTGCAGTAGCTTAATGAATTGGATGAAAAAAGACTAGATGCCATTCATCAGACAACTATGATTCAACAGCAAAGATCAAAATGGCATGACAAAACTATCAAGCAAAGACAATTCCAAAAAGGTAATTGGGCCCTACTGTATGACTCTCAGTTAAAAGCATTTCAAGGGAAACTACGTACAAGATGGCTTGGACCCTATGAAGTAGACACTATTTTCCCCAATGGAATAGTGAGGCTCCTCACAATCAATGACTCTAAAACACCGTTACTTGTAAATGGTCATTGGCTCCATCTGTACCAACGCCCTATTTCCAAAGAAGATTTTAAGGCCACATGTGTGGTAGACTCTCATTACCTCTTTTTAGAGGGGGCTCCTACCCCTCATTGGAATTAATTCTTTTTAAGTTAATTTCTTTAGTATTAGATTAGATTTCATTTACTAATAATCCATGTCAAGAAATACCATGTTACAATCGATTTTTGCAAATTCCTGATCAAATCACAGGCCCACTAAGAAAGGACGATCCTACTTCAAGAAGAGGCAAGCTTTCTTCATTGCTGAAACACCACTGTTCAACAACTCTGTGACTTTCCCCACTGCTGAAACACCAATGTTCAGCAATCTTCCACACCATTTTCCCCCATCACTATTCAGCAACCTTTCACCATTTTCCCCATTGCTGAAACACCACTGTCAGCAACCTTTCACCATTTTCCCCATTGTTGAAACACCATTGTCAACAACGTTTCGCCATTTTCCCATTACCAAAACACCACTGTCCAACAAACTTCTCGCCATTTTCTCCCATTGCTGAAACACCACTGTTCAGCAGTTATTCACATTTCTCCATTGAAAAAACAACACCATTCAACAATTGTTTCACCCTTCTTTCCATTGCTAAAACACCACTGTCAGCAACCTTTCGTCATTTTCCCATTGCCACGGTTCTGCAATTCTTCACATTTGCCCATTACCGAAACACTATTGTTCAACAATTCTTCACATTTCCCCATTGAAGAAACAACACTGTCCAGCAATTGTTTCGGCCTTCCTTTTATTGCTGAAACACCACTTCCTCAGCAGTATTTTGCAACATCACTCTTCAACAAACATTTCTCTATTCTTCCTATGGCTGAAACACCAACTTTTTAGCATTTTCTGTCAATAATCTTTTGCACTCTCATACTACATTTTGAACTTCCAGTCAACAAATCCTTGATACAATTCATATAACAAATCAAAAGTCTCTGCCACGGCCACTGCAGAACTATTACGGATATGCATTATATTTTAAGTATGAATCAAAAGGTAAAGACGAGGTATGTAAAATCTATGTAATACAGTTAAGCTATAGTTAATGAGAAGATTCAAAATCATTATAAGCCGCACTTGAACCGGGGGGGGAGGAAATATCAAACTTTTATACCATCATTTCACATGAATTAACCACCGCCATTCCTATTTACCATCCTTTCGTTTGTTTCACCACCATTTGCATGCCTTCACTCGAAAAACTTACTCTGCATAGAAGTTGTTACTCGACTCTTTGACAATGTATTTTACTGAGCTATTAGCTATGGGAGGCTCTGTTATACAGCACGAACCCACCATGACAGCCCTGTTAGAACTGTATCCATAAGCCTATCAAATTTTTCTGCAGGCAAGATGGCTCGGTTATTTTCAGATGCTCCATGGATTTGATCAACAACAAGTTCTGCAATTTTCTCAAAATCTCCAGGAAGATCATTCCACTGTTCAAGGGGTTTGGATTTCAGTTACAGAAGAGGATATAGTGTAGGTTTCAGGTCTTCTTACCAATGGACTTCGCTTGCTCAACCGCAAACATATCATTCTGAATGCCCAACAGGATTTCCTCTTACCAGGGGAACAAATTGAACCTAAAGGCCGAGGTGTTCGACTCAGCTCATTGCCGCCTCCATGGCAAGAAGTTGCAAAATTAGTCAAACACTACCTTACCTACGAAGGTTGATACCAAGTAGTCTACCAACACGATTTTGTCATGTTGTCTCATTTACAGCATAATAGATTGGTGAACATTCCTTATTACTTGTTCGGTTGTCTTAAAAATATTTCGCACTATTGTAAAAAGGCTAAAGATCCCACCCTTTCACTCACCCATCACCGTCTCATTCAACGGCTTATCCAAAAGGGTTTTTCCCAACAAAACCCTCCACTAAAAAACCCACCTATAGATCCCCAAGAAGCTGTTGAAATTCCTGGAAATCTTCAGGAACAACAACCACAAAACCCTCCAGACTCTCCAGAAATACCTAACAGTCTGCCTACAGACCCAATCAGTCCAATTAACCCCCCTACCATACCAAGCCCACCCCACACTTTACCAGAATCATCCACTCCTTCCCTTCATATTCTTAGCGATGATTCTGAGCCAGACAATTCTCCCTGTCCCAACATTGAGGAAAAACCCCCACATAAACGAAAGAAAATTCCTTTCTTTCCGCCCTTTTTACAAAGAAAATGAACAAGGGCCTCAACAAGGGTAGCAACTACTGCCACTTCCCTAAACCCCCAACCCATATGACTAATACCTCGTACACCTCCAACCTCCCAAATGCTGAAATCTTTGCCTATTTCACCCACGGGCACTGAAACACAAGAACCAGATGCCCAGGGTGTTGCGACATCATCCGTTTCAAATCAAGTAGCTGAAACACAAGAACCAACTACTCATCAAGTAGCTAAAACACAAGAACCAACTACTCATCAAGTAGCTAAAACACAAGAACCAACTACTCATCAAGTAGTTGAAACACAAGAACCAACTACCCAATTCATAGCTGAAACACAAGAACCAGCTACCCATTCAGTAGCTGAAACATAAGAACCAGATACTCATTCAGTAGCTGAAACACAAGAACCAGCTACCCATTTAGTAGCTGAAACACAAGAACCAGCTACTCATTCAGTGGCTAAGACACAAGAACCAGCCATAGCTGCCAAACAAGAACCAGCTACAGCTGAAACACAAGAACCAACTACTGATATTGATACTGAGATACATGAATCAGAGGTCCAGGGTGTTGCAACATTACTTTCCTTACATCAAGAAGCTGAAACACAAGAAGCAGTTGTCGATCCTATATCTGCTCCACAAGAACCAACTAGTGTGGTTGTGACTGCTACACAAGAACTAGTCACTCCTCAAACAGAACCAACAATGGCCTCTGTCTTACAAGAAAATGAGTTCCTAAAACCTGAACTAGAAGCCTACAAGCAAGACTAGCCGAAGAAAAGGAAGCCTATGAGAAGGAACTTAATTTGTACACCCTAGCTCGCACATGGACCATGTCAGAAGGAACTACAATAGAGAATCTGTGTAGAGAATATATGTGTTGTCAATGTGGGGACATCTACTATCAAGTAGGCTACAAAGTAATTCAAATCCCAATGCGAGGAGCTCCCCCTACTCCTTCAACTTTTGGAGTCAAAGAAGAACACCCTACTGTTACACAAGAACCAACAGGACCTTCCAAAATTAGGATTGAGCCCTGGCCTGCAACAAATGTCAAAACTGAAACCCCTGCTTTTGTTAATAAAGGTGTACAAACATTGCCTATTGATGAATTTGCCCCTCCCATCCATATTAATACCCACACCTTTGTGGAACAGGTCACTCAGACCCTACCTCAGCCTACTACTTGCAACACTGAAACACAAACTCAGCCATGGGATGAGTAGGCAATAATAGAAAAATGGAAAAAAGAGTTTGTTGTTACACAGGTCAAAAGCCTGCAGGAACACAGACAAATTTGGATAAATCCTACCTACTCAAATTGGGAAGCTTTGGAGAAAACACGCCAAGAAGCTCATGCCCTTAAGAAACAGAACAAAGAGATAAAAAGCAGATTGCTCTTGATATTTGACTTGGCACAAAATCTATTGGCGGCAAGGAAACCATTTTGCAATTACTCCTTGTTCCTAATGGAACGACTTACATGGTTTCAGATCAAATCAATCACAGAAGGCAGACCCCATGTAGTGTTACATCCAGTAGATTTTTCCAAAACCTTTGCAGAAGCCTCTTCTATGGATCAACACCTCCTCTGTGAGGCATATTTTCATTATGAGGCCATCCCTGAAAACCGACAACTTAACCTTAACCCTCTTGTCGGTGACATCCAGATTAGGGCACTCGCCTCCTTCCTTAACAATCATATTATATCGCAGGATGAATTCCTAGCTGCCAAGCACAATGAGGATAATTGCCTTATCTGGATAAGGCCATAACCACAAAATGTTGCCA
This sequence comes from Picea sitchensis, assembly GCA_010110895.2. NCBI lineage: Eukaryota > Viridiplantae > Streptophyta > Pinopsida > Pinales > Pinaceae > Picea > Picea sitchensis. The sequence goes on from SNQJ01S0002081.1 coordinate 422,758, forward strand.
CCTTTGTTACAGAGTATTATCAGTTTTTAAAGAAACCAGGGATGACTGAACACATTCAACAACTACAGACAATAGTGCTTCAAGATTGTCAACACTCCATTAAATCAACATAGATTGTTTCCCTACAGGAAAATAACATGCTTTGGCAGCAATCTACTGAGAAAAGATAGGAACACAATCCTTTTAGCCCCACTAATCTCAATATAGCAATCTCTAGGGTACCTAACTACATCAAGTGTGTTCAACAATGTGCTGAAAGATGGATAGGGTACCAGTTTCATTTTCCTATCCTCTGGTTGCCAGCAAAAAAATATCAAGTGCATTATAAGTTTCTCAAGAAGGCCGAAACAACAGCTTGGAAAAGGTTACAATGCGTTCAAGGGTTCAGAGCTCCAACAGACATCACCTTCCACAACTATTGCTTGAGTAACTTGCACGCTCAGAGTCGGTATTCATATTCTTATTCAGAGTGAATTTTCCTGAGGACATGCAACATTTTAAGTTGGGGAGGCTGTTAGGACCATACAATGTACCTTTTTTCCCACACTTTTTTCCCACCATTACACTCTTGTTTCACTCACATTCAAACTCATACTATCACTTTACCCTATCTTTCCAAAGGTATAAAACGTCTCCTCTTTACTATATGTTTAATCTGTTTTGCATATAATTTTACATTACTCTCGTACTTAACCATTGACAAGAAATGTATAAGTGTTGAAACAGTTCAAACTGCAGATTAGCATTGAGGCCCGTTGTTGAAATCGTTAAAGCACGCAAACCCTATGGCTGAAACATTCTGTGGACTATGATGCTAAAACAACAACTCACAAGAAGAAGCTGCTACACTCTACGTGTTCTACAATGTTGAAACAACAACTGCTACACTCTCCATTGTCAACGATGATGAAACAACAACTCACACAGAAGAAGTCGTTACATAGTTCGTGGTCAACGATGCTGAAACAACAACTCACATAGAAGAAGCTGTTACACAGTCCATGGTCTACGATGTTGAAACAACAACACAAAACTGTTACATTGACCATGAAAGCCGCACCTTGAGCTAGCATTAATCATCGCTCTTGCCTGAGACCAAGTTGCCGAAACAATCAGAACACAAATCCCGTGGCTGAAATAACCTGTGATTTGCGATGATGAAATAGCATACAACAACAGTAATAAGAAGACAAATAAAGAAGTTGTTACTCCAGCTGCAACATCAACACCTCACTCAGCACTTGTAATAGCATTCTATTGCAGGAGACTAGGATATCCTATTCTAGTTTAGAAAGTCGATCTGACTAAGAGTAGGACTCAGATGTACAACTATAATTTGTTGATCAAATTGTATCAAAGGGATTCTCCTCTTTAAATAAGAGGAAATCACCATTAGAGAGGATCTTCTGTTTTTACAAAGAAAGGATTTACAGAGAGGGATGTGTTTTACTTCATATTGTAATGTAACACAGTTGACATATGAATAAAAGATTGTTCTGAGCATTTCTCTCTAGTTCCTTTCGTTTCAGGGGAATCTTGTGAGAAGGGAGGGCCCACCTTCTTCACAAGATTCACCCATTAGCTTTGTAGAGTGTTAGTGTTATTTCTGTTTATGCCTTGATTAAATTTTGTTTTGCTGAAACACTACTTTACTGAACTCTGTTTTGCTGAAACACTACTTTACTGAACTCTGTCTTGCTAAAACTCTGCTTTACCGATTGTTACATTGTTTTCATATGATTCATGCTTGGGTAACTGTTAATCATTCTAGTTAGCAATCCTTCTTGGTGAATTTATGAGAGCTTGATAATCAGAGACAGGTGTTGAAGGTTCCTGCTTCAGGAATAGGGTCTTGTTCTCTGTTAGAAATAGTTAGCCTTCAGTGCATTTCAATTATTTTAACGAGTTCATGAAAGTGTGCTAATCAAAAACAGGTGCTAAAGTTTCTTGCTTAGGAAACAGGGTTCTGTTCTCTGTTCAGAGTTAGTTAACCTTCAGTGTGTGTAAATCATTTCAATCAGTAATGAGTTCATGAGAGTGTGATGATCGGAAACAGGTGTTGAAGATTCTTGCTTTGGGAATAGGGTCCTGTTCTCTGGTTATAGAATAGTGGTCTTTCCTTTTGCAGTTTCTTGAAGGATTTATTTTCCAGTCTGTTATTTCTTTAATGTAATCTAGAATTCTTTGGACAATTATTTCTTTAAACATTGAACTCTACAATAGGTAGATTGCTTTCATGTAATTCAAGTTAAAACTTCAGTTTGTTCAAGGAAAAGTGTGATTAATATATTTTTACTACAACTCTAGGTTGCTTTTGAGATTGAGCATATATAGTGCGTGGTTACCTTTGAAATCAACAGACTTCCCTGGGTTGACAATTTTTGTAGCACTTGATTGTTTAGTTAAATAAGCAATTATCATGACCAACACTATGTATCAAAAGGTTATCCATGTTGTGGCTAAGATTGAGTGTGAGGATCCAAATGTAGTGTTGCATTATAACCCAATTGAAAATGGATTTTATAAATAGAAGTGATTAAATGTATTGTATCCATAGTGTTGTTACTTGGTTCAACTAAAAGGACCAAATTGTTAAGGATGTAGAGGATAGGTTAACCAAATCATACAATGATGAAATCATATGGGTGTTAAATAGTGGTGAGATCATAAAGCATTGTATTAATTTATGGAGCATTCAATTTTCAAATTAGTGACTAAATACAATACATTTATATTTATGTATGTGCATGCACATCATCGACCTCTACATCTGTAACTCATTCATCCACAATAGAATCTTCTTTTTTATATTCTTTATTATGATTATTGGCATGCTCATGAGCCCATTATTATTATCATGAAGTACATATTGTTCCTTTAGTAGTGACATTGAGATGATATCGAGACTTCTTTAAATATGTATGTTTTTTACATTTATGATATACTTGATCATGGACCTGTATATTATGTATGATACTTAGCAATTTTTTTATGATGTACAATGTTTTTCCTATATTATTCCACTTAATATAGGAATGAGCCAAACAAACCTAGAGAACCAGAGGAAGGGCAATGCCTTTGTGCTCACAGATGTGGGTAAAGGGGGCTCCACTTCATTTCATTGTTGATAACAACAGTCAGAAGAACCTGATCTCAACAACGTTCACCAAGCGGTTAGACATGCTAACGACACCTCTCCAACAACCCTACAACATTGGTTGGCTTTTCCAAGGAAGAGATTTGTGTGCTAGCCAATAGTATTGTCTACCCTACGACATTAATCCCTTCAAAAATGAGGTATTGTGTGATATTTCTCCCCTGAAAGTTTGTGATGTTCTTTTAGGAAAAATATATTTCTGGAAGTGTCATGATATGTATGAGTCTAGACCCCTCAGTTTATTATTAATTTGGATATACAATTGTACAGGATACCAGAGGTACCGCCACCTACCACCATTTCTTTAATCTCTTTTAAGAAATGAAGTAAGGTAATTTTAGAGACTGAGAAGTTTGTCTTCTTTGCGATTCGTGCTCACAGTAAGAAGAAGGTCCTCACCACATCCATGGCCTCTACATAGAGCCTCTTTTTGTAGAAGAAGAAAGTGGATGGGATCATCGAAGAGCATAAAGACATCGTATCCTCACCCATCGAGGTACTAATGCACTACCAAGTCAAGCATTCAATTGATCTAACTCCTGATGCACCTATGTCTAATTGACCATGCTATTGTCTCTCGCTAATGTAAAATGAAAAAATAAGCATCAGATCCAATAGATTATTCAAAAGGGGCACATCAAAACCAATGCCTCCCCTTGCAGAAGCCTGATTGTACTTGTGTAGAAGAAGGACAAGACATGGTGACTCCGCATTGACTACAAAGCATTAAACAAACTTAGAGTTAGAAATTGTTACCCAATTCCTAGGATTGATGACCTTATTGAACAACTCAAGGGGGAAAAGTTATTCAACAAGACTGACCTTAAGTCTGGCTACCACCAAGTTCCCATTGAATCAACTGATTTGTGGAAGATATATTTCAAATAGAAATAAGGTCTCTTCAAATGGTTGGTAATGCCATTTGGCATAACAAATGCACTAGCCACTTTTATGAGGTTTATTGATGATGTATTGAGACCCTTCATGAACTCTTTTGTGGTGGTATATTTGGATCACATCCTCATATTCAATAGACCTTGGGAGGAGCAGGTGTAGCATATTCAACAGGTTTTAAGCACTGTGTGGCAACACAAGCTATATTCCAACTTGGAAAAATGTTTTGTTGGCACAAACATGGTCCAGTGATTGGGATACATTGTTGATGAGAATAGGTTACATGTCAATCCCTATAAGATCCAATTCATCCATGACTTCCCATCTCTGACCACACTAACCGAGCTTCGAAGATTCTTGGGAATGGCCAATTTCTACCGACGGTTCATGTTGGGATTCTCTCATATTGCATGGGGCCTTAGCCAAATGACCAAGGGTGGTGGCAGGGAAACGTTTGTGTGGGGGAAGGAAAAACAATGTGCATTTGATGATACGAATCATCACTTGTGCTCAACTCTAGTACTATCCTTGTCTGATCTACAACAACCAATTGAGAGTGAGACCGATGCATCTAACTATGTTGTAGGCATAATTCTTACTCAACAGAGTCATCCAATGGTATACCATAGTGATAAAATATCATATATTGTCCGAAAATACCCCACCTATGACAAGGAAATGTATTCCATTGTACAATATTGTCGTCAATGGAAACATTATATTTTGGGAAAGGATATGATCATCCACAATGATCAAAATCCTCTACAGTTCATATAGACACAGGGGAATTTACAGAATGACCGCCATCAGAAGTGGTCCACCTACCTACAATAGTTCCATCAACCATCATTTCCAAATGGGATAGTATATACCTCAACACATTTTGGTTGAGTCTCTGGTCACTTTTGGACACCAAGCTCACTAAATCCACCGATTTCCACCCCCAAATAGATGGAAAAGAAAATTTAGTCAATCAAATGATTGTGCACATCCTTTTCATGTACAACTCTAAGCATAAACATGCATGGGATGATAGTGTCCTCTATGTTCAACACAGCTACAACAGCCCCCCCCCATAGCTCCTCCAGCCATAGCCCACTTCAGGAGGGACTCAGATTCCATCCCTTGGGTCCCATTGATGTTGCACTACCTATGGAAACCACATAGACAAACTCTTCCCATGTTCAATATGAGACAAAAAAATGCACTAGATTCATTGAGAAGATTAGACATATCCTCCAATAGGTATAGGAGATTTTGCAGAAAGCCAATGCTAAGTACAAGAAGTGCCATGATCAACGTAGGGTACCACACCAGTTTTAGGTTGGAGAGAAGGTATGGTTACACTTTCAAAAGAAGCATCTTACAAGGCCCCATCAGAAGCCCTTCCCACTTCGCTATGCACCTTACACCATCACCAAGGTTGTGGGTAATAACTCTTTTGAGCTCAACACTCCACCATTCTTTGGCTTGCACCCAGTGTTCAATGTGGAACTCCTTCTCCCATATTTTCCACTATTATTGTAAACCTTAGATATCACAGAACAAATGACAAAAACAAATCTCAACCCTGACTACATGGAATAGGAATCTACTAATCATATAGTATACACATAGGTAAAGGGAACTTTCTAGTAGAGGATCCACCTTTATCGGGTTGATAAGGCAGGGAACCTCCTACACCAAGGCAAGTGGCTCACCCCGAGCCAATTCCAGCAAAAGTTTCCTCATTTCATGGGGGAACTCAATGCAATGGAGACCATTTATTTCTAATGAGGGAGGATTAATCCAAGTGGATATTCGTGGCCACCCACCCATTCCAACTAGATCCTCTTATAAGTTTTTAGTTCAACACATTATTGTGTACTTCTTTGTAATTATGGGTTCTACACTTTTGGGGTTGACTAAATCCCTACACATCTTTTAGGTGGATATTGGTGGCCTCTCACCTAATCCAACTAGCTTATTTTGTATGCTTTCATGTCATCACATCTTCTTGTACTTCCAAGGTTGTTTTGGAGCCCTAAATAGTGTTTTTTTACTGGCCACGGTCAAACTGTAGATGAAGTAAGAGTTTGATGGTGTAATGTGTATTTCTCTAAAAGACCTTTCAGATGCGCTATCATGCACCTAAAACATAGGTCGTATGAGAAATTTATGACTCTAGGAAGTTGAGGTACCAACTTACCCATAGGGGCCCACATGACTTTTTGAATTTCACCTAGGGTTACGTTTTTGGATGTCTAGGGTTTTGTCATTCATGAGTAATACTAAAAAGGCCTCTTGAGCCTCATTGTAATCATTCTTCTCAGAAAAATCTATGTAGCAGCCACATATCTTCTCAAAGATAACTACCACCATTCGAGCAAGTGTTTCAGTTCTGTAGTTTTATAGTTTCAACCTATTTCATTGATTCAATAGAAGATATTGTTCACTGAATATGTGTGTTTTTATTCATATATTTGTGTTTATTGTATTCAATATGTTAATCACTTTGTTCCACTCCTAAATATAGATCACTCACCTTAGTAGACACTAACATAACATATCAAAACCTATGCTACTTTATATTACCTCACAATGAACCCAACCTAAGTTATTCTATCCTATCGAAACCAAGCCTAATCTATCTTAACCCACTAAAACCTATCCTAACACACCCAAACCTAGCCTAACCCTCCCAAATGTAGCCTATATTAGCATATAATTCCCCACCCAGCCCTATCATAGAATATCCTAGAATACCCTAACCAAGTTATCTTAACCTACCCTAACCAAGATTATCCCTAACTCAGTCTATCTTAAGCTTGTCAAGCCTATCCTGACCAACCCTATCCTACCCTAACCAAATTATCCTAACCTACCCTCACCATGACTATCCCTAACTTAGCATAGTTTAACCTTCTCAAGATTATATTAACCAACCCTACCATGACCTTCCTTAGCCTACTCTAGCTTCTAAGCCTAACCTATACTACATAAACCTCTCCTACCATAATGTATACTTTCCTAGCCTAGGCTACCCTACATTAGGCTAATCTAGCATATTCTAACCTACCTTGGCCTGATGGAACTTAGATTAACCTAACCTATCCTATTCTAACCGAACCCACCTACTTTAACCTACCGTAGATTAGTGTAACCTACCTTAACCCTCCTTATCCCTAACACATATTAACCTAAATAAACCTAGACTAGACTAACATAGCCTAGTCTACCTTAGCTTAGCGTAATATACCCTAACATAGACAAAATTGTCCTTCTCTATCCTATCCTAACCTATTCAACTAACATAGACTACCCTAACCTAACTTAGCCTAACCCAACTTACCCTAACTTAACCTAACCTATCCTACCCTACCATATCCTATAATATCCTATAGTATCCCAACCTAACCTAGCCTAGATAAATCTAACCTTTTATAACCTAATATTGTCTAAACTATCCTACCCTAACCTAGAATATTATCCTAACATGGATTACATAACAAACCTTACCCTAAAATAGACTAAGATAACCTACTGTAATCTAACCTAGCCTACTTTATCTTAGACTACCTTACCCTAACTTAACCAAGCATACCATATCCTATATTGCTCTACACTAGCCTTGCAAAATGTAGACTAACCTAGCCTAACCTAGCCTAACTTAGCCTACACAAACCTAGCCTGCTATAACCTAGCCAATTCTATCCCAACCTGTCCATACATTTTCTAGCCTACCCTAACACAACCTATCCTATGCTAGCCTAGCTTAACTTAGACTACTCTAACCTACCATGGCTTAATGTAGCCTACCCCAATAACCTAACCTAGCATATATCAACCTATCCTTCCCCAAATTGTCCTATCTCATCTTCAAATAACCTACCCTACCTTAACCTACCTTGTTGTGGACTAGATTATGCTACTATAACCTACTATACCCTACCTTACCCTATTCTATCACTACCTTACCTACCCTACTGTATCATATCATATCCTTTTCTAGCCTACCCTACCATAGCCTAACCTATATTTCTTACCTTATCCTAGCCTATTGTACCATATCCTACTCTAGCCTTCCCTACATTAGCCTAAACTACCTCAACCTAGCATAACCTACTCTAACATGGCCTAGACTACTTTAACCTATACTACCTTAACCTATCCTAGGATATTATTACTTAACATAATCTAATGTTCCCTACCTTATCCTAGCTTAGTAAAATTGAACCTAACCTACCCTACCTTACCTTATTATAACGTACCTCAACTTAAGTACCCTATTTTGTCATACCTTACCCTACCCTACACTACACTACCCTAAGCTAGCCTAGTATAACCTCTCTTAACCTACCTTAGCCTAGCCAAGCCTACTATACCTTTCCTTTATTTACACTATCATAGCTGAGCCTAACCTAATCTAACCATCCTGATTGTATCATGACATATCCTACCCTACCCTACCCTACCCAACATATCCTACCTTAACCTACTCTAACCTTGAATACCCTAGCCCAACCTACACTACCATACCTTACAATCCTATCCTACACTAACCTAGCCTAGAATACCCTTAGCCTACTCAATCTGAGCCTACCCTAACCTCGTGTTTGATAGACTTCCTTAACGTCACATATGTTATCCTACTTTACCCTAGCCTAACTGATGCAAGAGCATCGTACAAAGCCAAAAGCATGCACTTAGCCAAAGGAGTAGCTAGACACACAAATAAAAAAAGAGCACGTTTTCATAAGAACCGTTTTGAATTTTCAACTTAAAAGCATTAATGTAATAGTTAGGATGAAGGTGTGCTTTTCATTTATACCTAGGAGATATGAACAGATCTGGAGGGATTACTCCCATCTGTCAAACTGTAATAGGCATTTAAGTCTGTTGATGAAAATAGGTAGACTTGAATTAAGAGATTAGACAGTTTAGAGAGTAGGAGGGAATATGGATATATACACCCTCACCCTTGTATCATTGTATTATGAACATTATCACCATTTGAGATGTAGCAGAGAGCTATAGAGAAGAACCCATGTACAAAATCACTTGATTTAATATATGAAGCTTTGACTCAATTTTTATGGTGTTGTGATTCTTACTGTTTGCATTTGCTGAATAATATGCTTATGGTTGTTTTATTCTCTTTGTTATGCAATTGTTATGATGCTATGCTATGTGTGTATGATTTCATGTTGAATGTATGAAGTCTAAGAGAGAAATATAATGAGTTTCAATTGTTTCTCTTCCTAAGAGAGTTCCTGCAAGGAGTGCAAAGAAACATATGCAAGGTGTACGTTGACGAAGGTCTAAGTTTTATCTCAGAAAGCTCACGAAGGATACCATTGTTCTCATTCCAGCAGAAGTGCAGGTGAAGAACAGAAGCCATGCAAGGTGTGCATAGGCTAGTTGAAGCCTTAGAATTTATCAACTAAGGTTGAATACGGAAAGACTACTGTTTCCGAGAGTCTACACAGTCGAAGAGTCAAATACACAAAAGTATTTGAAAGATTACCGCGAAGAGTGTGTGCAGAATTCCTTTCAATACTTGAGGTTGCAATAGAAAGCTTAGGAGGGTCAACACCATTGAATTATTTAAAAGAATATGGGGAGTGAAATCATTGTGTAGAATTTAAGCTCAGTGGAAGGACGCCAAGTTAGTTTGGATAGAGATTCATTGAGGAGTGAATCGGATGGTCAAAATTCTCCATGGATAAATCTCGAAGTTGCGAGGACCATAGGATTCAGAGGAGTTGCAGGGTGGATAAGGGTTGGACGAACCCATTACGTTGGTTTCAATATTCAACGTTGACCACTGATCATGACCGTTGAACCGTCAAGATCATTTCGGAAAATTGAGGTTTGTAAGTCCAGAGTGAAAGTCAAATCCCTTGGTCACTCGAACCTCTGAATCACAAAATGGATTATCGTGTGTGAGGACGAGGCGTATAATTTTTGGCGCTTCAAAATTTTAGATTTCAGCATTTTGGGGGTCTTGACGACAAGGAGTTGGGGCATAGTAGAGCGAAAATCCTGAAGTCGCGAGTCGCAATAGAATTTTGGCGTGGAATTTCAGGATTTCGACACTTCGGATGTGGGAAGTAGAGGAAGCAGTGATCTTTGGAATCGAGAGTTTCAAACTCCCAGTTCATGAAAAGCCGAAAGATCCAGAGTTGTCGGATCATGGAGGATCTTAGCCCTAGATCACATTGGAGGTGAGGTTTTAGGAATTCGGAGATCAAATTTTTGGGAGGTGAGGAATCTTTCTACAGTGGATCTTGCAAGTCACGAAATCCTGAAGAGTGAAAAGGAAAAATTCCTGAAACATTCAAGGACAATAGCTATGGGCCCAATTGAGTTTCGGGGTTCCAGGAGTCAAGAGATAGAGTTGCACATCAACGCAACTCCCTAAATCACGAAGACCAAAAAGATGAAAACAGGGTCCCAAGCACTAGGCATAGTTTACTTGTGACGGAAGCCAAAAGAGGTGGTCAATCCTCAGGGAAAGTCCCGAAAGACCTTCGATCTAGCCAGAAGGGGAAATTTTGGAAACCAAAAAAATCATAAGGGAAGAGGAACGAGTGTTGGTTGATCACTCAAGTTTCGAAAAATCCAAAATAAGTGGCAACAAGAGGCATGTGTTCAGTGCATTGAAGGAGTCAACCCTCGTTGAGATTTTGGGTTTCGGAGGTTGAAGAAACAAGGGCTCGGCAATAGGATTCGAAAAATCATGAAATCTGAAATCCCGAAAGGAAAAAGAAAATCCTGATTATATTTGTTGGTCAGTTGTGGAATATACCTTGTGTGTGTGGTATTCCTATGGGGAAACCAAAGAGTCAATCTGACTCAGGGGAATATTTGGAACGATCCTAATACCGGGAGGTCGCACAGAACCTGTTAAGGTAGGGGGTGCTGCATCAATTGTGGTATCAGAGCTTGATTTTGTCTGTATATTTCAGGCAGAAGGAGATAGAAGAAAATGAGTAGTCTGATATGCATTAGTTGTGGTATCAAAGTTCAGAACAAGTTCTATGATTTATATAGTAGAGAGAATAGGGGAACATTTTACAGCCATTCCACCAAGAAGAAGAGACAGGCCAAGCTTTATGCCATGGAGACAACACAGAGGCACACATTCGATGCTGGGGATATCAGTGAAGATGAAAGTGAAAATGAAGCTGGGAATGAAGGAGAAGAAGTCACAGTCGAAGATGTTGTAGAGGAACGCATATTTAGGGTTGTTGCTAGGATAGGTGCCAGAGAAAAAATGGAGATTCCGATGTATGAGGGAAACCTGGATGTTGAAGAGCTTCTAGACTGGATTAGAGCTCTGGATAAATACTTTGACTATGAGGATGTAGAGGAATACAAGAAAGTCAAACATGTCGTTACTAGACTTAACGGGAATGCATCACTATGGTGGTATGAACTGTAGGAAGATAGACATTGCAAGGGCAAGCAGAAAATAAAAAGCTTGGACAGAATGGCTGCGAAGATGAAAGACAAATTTATACCCAGGGATTATCCAATCACTCTGTTTCAGAGGATGCAAAATTTGAGACAAAATATGATGTCAGTGAAAGAATACACTGAAGAATTCTACAAGATAAACATCAGAGCAGGTCATTGAGAGAGCGATGATGAAAAAGTTGTCAGGTACATGAATGGTCTATGGTATGAAATTTAAGATGAGATGAGCATGATGACCATTCGAAATGTGGAATATTCTTATCATATGGCTCTGAGATCCGAAGAGAAGCTGAGCCGGAAGCAAGGTCAAAGAGGCTGAGGTAGAAGTCAATTAAGAGGCAAAACAATTGCCCAAGACAGAACTCAGAAATCTAAAGAAGAGGGGAAGAGACGTCAAACTCAACATGAGAGAGGAGGAAGCTCACAGAGAGGGCAGTATGCTGATAGAAATACTTTTCCTCGAGCTAGAGGAAGAGGAGGAGATAGAGGAGGTGAAGTGAAATGATTTGTCTGCAGAAAGATCAGACATAAATCCTATGAGTGTCGAGATAATAAGAAAGATGGTGGTGAAACTCACATTGTCGAAGCTCAAGGATGGAATGTTGACGCAGAAGATGCTGAGGGTGGAATATCTTTGATGATGAAGAAATTTCTCTTGAAGCCAGAAAAAGGAGGCAGAGAACCCAGCCCAAAGAAACAGTCTGTTTCAGACTGCTTGCAAAACTAAAGACAAGATATGCAAGGTCATAGTGGACAGTAGTAGCACAGACAATCTCGTATGTACTGAGATGGTAGAAAAGATGGAGCTGGAGACTGTTGTACATCCAAGCCCATACCGAGTTCCGTGGCTACAAAAAGGACATCAAATAAATGTCACTAAACAATGTTTAGTTGAATTTAAAATAGGAGGATATAAGGTTGAAATATTATGTGATGACATTCCCATGGATGTTTGTCATCTATTGTTGGGTAGACCATGGCAATATGACAAGAACGTGATTGATGATGGGAGAAAGAACACATACACCCTAGAGAAAAATGGTAGGACTCACATGTTGCTACCAATTAAGGATAAAGAAGTGAAAACATAGATGAGAAACATTGTACTTCTCATGAATGGGAAGGAACTTATTAATTATGTTAAGAAGAAGGAAGACACACAATTTATTGTGGTTAGGAAACCCATAATTGTTTTGACTAGTACGAGGATAGATGAGAGAAGGAGATGAATGGAAGACATCATTCAAGATGAATGAGGGGCTGTATGAATGGCTTGTCATGCCATTTGGTTTAATGAATGCACCCAGTACTTTCATGAAATTGATGAATGAAGTCCTGAGGGATTTCATAGGAAAATTCCTCATTGTATACCTTGAGGATATATTAATTCTCAGCAAGACTGAAGTAGAGCACTTAAAACACCTAGTTGTAGTAATGAGGAGATTACAACAGGAGAAATTGATGATTAACTTGAATAAATCATCATTAATGAGGACATAACTCATTTATTTGGGTTTTGTTATCTTTGCAAATGAGTTGAAGATGGATCCAGAAAAGGTAGATGCAATTAAGAATTAGCCATCGTCGAATAGTGTGTTTGAAGTTCGAAGCTTTCATGGTTTGGAAAGTTTCTACAGGAAATTCATTTGAAATTTCAGTGGAATTAGTGCACCAATGATAGATACGGTGAAGAAAAGAGATAAATCTTTTCACTGGATAGAAGATGTAGAGAAGATCTTCAACCTACTAAAGAAGAAGATCATGGAGCAAAAAATTGTGGTTTTGTCGGATTTTAGCAAGACATTCCAGGTCAAGTGTGACGCGAGTGGATTTGAAATTGGAGTGGTCTTGATCCAAGATGACAAGACGATTGCATACTTCAGTGAAAAACTAAATGAAGAGAAGATCAAGTACTCAACATATGACAAAGAATTCTATGCAGTCATACAAGCACTGAATAAATCGAGACAATGTTTGGTTATTAAAGAGTTTGTTTTGTACAGTGATAATCATGCTTTACAATTCGTTACTCAACAGGAGAAGTTGAAACAAAAACATGTTAAATGGGTTGAATTCATGCATAATTTTACTTTTGTAATCAAGCATATTTTTGGAACTGCTAACAAACTTGTTGATGCTTTGAGCAGGAAATGTTTGCTTATGGAGGAATTCTGAGTCAAGACTTTGGGTTTTGATAACCTCAAAGAAATGTATAGGGATGACCCAGATTTTAAGGAAGCATATGAGTCATCTGAGAATCCCGCTCTCAGGGACAGAAGCCAATGGACCGGGAATATGATCTAGGATGGGTTATTATTTAGGGGCAATCAACTATGTATTCCAAAATGCTCCATGAGGGAGAACCTGCTAAAGGAAAAACATATTGGAGGGTTGGTTGGAGACTTCGGTCATAATAAGACATTCTCAAAGTTGAATGGCTCATATTTTTGGCCAGGGATGAGGATAGATGTTAAGAAGTTTGTGGATAGATGAAAAATTTGTCAGCACACAAAAGGGAAAAGACAGAACACTGGATTATATCAACCATTACCCATACCAAAAAGGCCATGGGACATAGTGAGTGTGGATTTCATATTGGGACTGCCAAGAACACAAAGAGGATGTTATTCAATCTTTGTGGTAGTCGATAGATTTTTAAAAATGGGACATTTCATACCATGCCAGAAAACAAATGACGCAACTCATATTGCGAACCTGTTTTTCAAAGAAGTCATTAGAATTCATAGCTTTCCAAGGAGTATCGTGTCTGATTGAGATAACAAGCTCGTAGGACATTTCTGGAGGACCTTATGGAAAAAGTTCGGGACAAGTTTGTCTTTTAGCTCAGCATATCATCCTCAGACGGATGGATAGGCAGAAGTCATGAACATAAGATTGGGAGATTTTTTGAGGATCTTAGTGACTGAACACCACAGACAGTGGGATCACATTCTACCACAGACGTAATTTTCTTATAATGACTCATTTAATAGAAGCACAGGGAAAAGTCCATTCTAGATTATATATGGAATGCACCCAAGGGGAGTTTTTAAATTGAAAGATTCAGAAAAAGTTGAATTCATGAGTGCTACTGCAGAAGACTTTGTAGAAGGAATGAAGGATCTTCATAGCCGAATCAAGGAGCGATTGCAGAGTTTGAGTCAAGAATAAAAGTGGAGAGCATATCAACACAGGAGATAACTTCAATTTGAGGTTGGTGATCTGGTTCTTGCACATCTGAGAAAGGAAAGGTTCCCAAGGGGAACGTATAATAAGTTGAAGATGCAATATATTGGACTGTTCAAGGTCATAAGAAAATTTGGGGAAAATGCATATGAGATTGAATTACCCGGTGGGGTCAGAATCTCACCGATATTCAATGTTGCAGATTTGTACCCTTACAAAGGTGAAGAAGCAGGAGCAGAAGATGAACAGAAAAAAATTCAATGGACAAAACAAATGCCTGTAGCTGAAAATCCACAGATGGAAAGCATAATTGATAAAAGGATTAGCAAAAAGACCAGGAGAAAATAGTAGTTTGAATACTTGGTCAAATGGAAGGGACATCCAGTTGAAGATGCTAGTTGGGAAGATGAAGCAGAAATTCATAAGCATGGACAGACCGTGCAAGAGATGATGAACATAAGTTCATGAAAATTTTAAAGTGAGGGAGTATGATGCAGGATCATCGTACAAAGCCAAAAGAACGCTCTTAGCCAAAGGAGTAGCTGGATGCATAGATAAAAAAAGAGCATGTTTTCATAAGAACCGTTTTGAATTTTGAACTTAAAAGCATTAATGTAATAGTTAGGAAGAAGGCATACTTTGCATTTATACCTAGGAGATATGAACATATCTGGAGGGATTACTCCTATTTGTCAAACTATAATAGGCAATTAAGTTTGTTAATGAAAGTAGGTAGATTTGAATTAAGAGATTAGATAGTTTAGAGAGTAGGAGGGAAAATGGATATAGACACCCTCACCCTTGTATCATTGTATTATGAACATTATAAAAATTTGAGTTGTATCAGAGAGCTGTAGAGAAGAACCCATGTACAAAAGCACTTGAGTTAATATATGAAGCGTTGACTCAATTTTCATGGTGTTGTGATGCTTACTGTTTACATTTGCTAAACAGTATGCTTACAATTGTTTTATTCTCTCTGTCATGCAATTTTTATGATGCTATGCTGTGTGTGTATGATTTCATGTTGAATGTATGAAGTGTAAGAGAGAAAAAGAATGAGTTTCATTTGTTTCTCTTCCTAATAGAGTTCCTGCAAGGAGTGCAAAGAAACGTCCACAAGGTGTGCATTGATGAAGGTCTGAGTTTTATCTCAGAAAGCTCAGGAAGGATACCATTATTCTCATTCCAGCAGAAGTGCAGTTGAAGCACAAAAGCCTTGCAAGGTGTGCACAAGCTAGTTGAAGGCTTAGAATTTATCAACTAAGGTTGAAGAGTGATGGATTTTTGTTTCCTAGAGTGCATAGAGTCGAAGAGTCAAATACACAGAAGTATTTGAAAGATTGCCGCAAAGAGTGCGTGCAAGAGTCTTTTCGAGACTTGAGGTTGCAATAGAAAGCTCAGAAGGATCAACACCTTTGAAGTATTCAAAGTAAGAGGGGGAGTGAAATCATTGCACAGAAGTTAAGCTTAGTGGAAGGATGCCAAGTCAGTTTGTCCAGAGATTCATTGAGGAGTGAATCAGATGGTTGAAATTCTTTGTGGAGAACTCATGAAGAGGACCATAGGATTCATAGGAGTTGTAGGGTGGATAAGGGTTGGACGAACCTATTACATTGGTTTCAAGATTCAATGTCAACCGTTGATCATGACCATTGAATCATTAAGATCATTTCGGCAAATCAGGGTTTAAAAGTCCAAAGTGCAAGTCAAATCCCTTGGTCACTCAAACTTTCGAATCACGAAATGGATTATCGTGTGTGAAGACGAGGCATAGAATTTTCAGTGCTTCAAAATTTTAGAGTTCTACATTTCGGGGGTCCTGACAACAAGGATTCGAGGCATAGTGGAGTGAAAATTGCAAAGTCGCAAGTCGTGAAAGGATTTTGGGGTGGAATTTTTGAATTTCAGCACTTCGGGTGTTGGGAAGTAGAGGAGGCAACGATCTTTGGAATTGAGAGTTTCAAACTCCCGGTTCACGAAAAGCCAAAAGATCTAGAGTCGTCGAATCATTGATGATCTCAACCACAGATCACGTTGGAGGAGAGGTTTCGGGAATTTGGAGATCGAATTTTCGGGAGGTGAGGAACCTTTCTGCTATGGATATCGCAAGTCGCAAAATCCCGAAGAGTGAAAGGGAAAAATTCCTGAAATATTGAAGGACAATAGCCGTTGGCCCAATCAGGTTTCGAGGTTCCAGGAGTCAAGGGACAGATTTGCATGTCAAGGTAACTCCCAAAATCGCGAAGACTGAAAAAACGAAAATAGGGTCCCAAGAACAAGTCGGAGGATACATGTGACGGAAGCCGAAAGAGGTGGGAAAGCTTTGGGAAAAGTCCCAAAAGACCTTTGATCTCGCCAGAAAAGGAAATTTTGGAAACTGGAAAAATCATAACGAAAGAGGAACGAGTGTTGGTCGATCACTCATTTTCCGAAAAAGCTGAAATAAGTGGCAACAAGAGGCTTGTGTTCGGTGCATTGAAGGACTCAACCCTCATTGACATTTTGGGTTTCGGAGGTTGATGAAAGAAGGGCTCGACAACAGGATTCGTGAAATCATGAAATTTGAAATCCCGAAAGGAAAAAGAAAAACCCGATTATATTTGTTGGTCAGTTGTGGAATATACCTTGTGTGTGTGATATTCTTGTGGGGAAACCAAATAGTCAATATGACTTAGGGGAAGACTTGGAATGATCCTAAGAACGTGAGGTCACACAGAACCTGCTGAGGCAAGGGGTGATGCATCACTATATCTACTCAACAAGAGATTAAGACTGCTAAATATATCTACTAAAAAATTATGACTTCTGAAAAGAGATGCTATAATAAAATTAAAGGATATGCATGATATTTTAAACAAGCAATAAATATATCTACCTAAAAAATAAGACTTTTGAGAAGAGTTATAATAATAATAAAATGTGTAGTTAAGCAGCTCAACCGTCTTTCCATTAAAATTGTTCGCTATGGCAGGTGATCTAATTCAGTCCAGCCTCCTCTATCGCACACGAACATGACTCGACTTAAACATGCAGACTCAGACTCAATGATACATAGACGTCGAACCACACAGAGAACATCCAGACTCAAACTACACATACCAGAGCAGATAAACAAGGACGAAAATGTTGAAACTTGATAATATATATATATATATATATTCTTGCACCTCCCTTCAACGAAAAAATAGTTTCCTTCTTTTGCAACTCTCTCTCTCCATCCATCCTCGTCTCTCTTCAAGGAACTATGAGAGAACTCAACGGTTCACTTAATCGAAGCTTTACTGGTCGTTTCGTTGAAGCTTTACGGGCGTTATTCCGTTGAAGCTTTTTTTCGTTTTGATTTCAACTTTAATCATAAAAAAAATATTTTATTTTGTTCTTTTTCTGAAATAGGATCCAATGTAGGTCCCTTTTATTCAATGAAATAGATGTAATGAAAGTACATTTCATTCAAGAACTTTGATTTTTGAATTTGTGCCTATGGGGATGGATGGGTAAGGCTTTGAAGTAAGGGGAGAAAAAAATGTTAAAACTATATGTTTGAGATTTAGGATTATTTTATGTCAATTTTTTTTCATTGATCCAGAGACAACAAATTTGTTTTAGTGATTTGGGTATAATATTATAGATCATTCTCTAGAATTTTACATCTATCTACCATGTAGATAACCCTTTTATCATTACTTTATAGTGAGGATTGTTAATTGTAGTGGACTAGCCCTTATATTATTGGACTTAGAGGCTATTAGAACAGAGGAGAAGAGAGTTAAATTATACAATAAAAATAAAAATTAATCATTACTCCCTATAAACTTAGTCAAGAGCAAAGCATTAGTCAAGAGGTAAATTGAAATATTATATTGTATTGAAAATTTTATTATATTAAAAATAAATATGAATATTAAAAAGAAAAAGTGTTCAAAACTATTTGATTTATTTGATAAATTATTCACATATAATCTATTTGGAACGACATATGAGAGGAAGGACCGGCTGAATCGGGGCAATGGAATGAAAGTAAACCAATCGTAACACCACAAGAATATTAGAGTTTGCGAATGGATGGAATGAGTTTCAACCGCCTGAGAAGAAGAAGTTCACCTATGATTGCCAACCTTCTTTTACACTATTTCTTCCTACCGCCTACCGAATACCACCTGTGATGGATACCCTGTTTCTAAACTTCCACCTATAGCTCGTTAAGCACCTCATGCTTTTGGATTTGTGTATTCTGGTTTTCCCATTACCGATAGCGAGATAAAAATGAGATTGGCGGAACATGGAGGCTTCGCAAAAGAAAACCCTTCGGCCGGGGCGTGTATGTTGTATAAATGGAAAGAGAGGTTTCTCAATTCTATATAATATAGAGCCGGGTGATTAATGAGACCAACCAATTTACTTTCCGAGATTTAGAGACTGAGCTGCCCCGGCGTCATAAAATGATCAAGATGTGTACACGTTAGAATGCCTGTTGCTCAGAGTAGTGCGCGTGTCTCCCTTGGAACTCTACCTTTTCACCCTCCCGATTCTCCCATACCGAACCTTCAAAAGATGCTTAAGTAGCGATTGGAGATTGATCCCCCACGCTTAGAGTAGGTGTTACGCAAGGTAAACTAGTATACTCAACATTGATATTGATATATTTTGATATGTGGAAACTATTTGTGATAATTGCTTCTATTCAAACTAGGAAATTTTATCACATTTTATAATGATAAAGAAAAAAAAATTATAACTATTTTTACACATTGTAATTATAATTAGTTTTTATTAATATATTTTATCTATGAATATTATAAAAAACAACTGTTCAAAACTATTTGATTTTTTTCATTAATGTATTTTATATATGAATATTAAAAAGGAAAACATTTGTCTTCAATTTCTCTTAGAACAATTTTAGATTTATGTTTGTTTTCCACCGATTCATAGAATCATAATCATTATATAAAATAAGCTTGCCATAATGGTGGCGGCTTATCTATGAGAAGATATGTGACAAATGCACTCACTCGAAAGAAGATGGTTAAAATGAGTCCTTGAAGGCCTCTTTACAAGAAACATGAATGTCAAAAACCCTAGACATCAAAAAAACCTAACCCTAGGAGATGAAGTGCCAAAATTCATGTGGGCCCCATTTGGGTAAGTTAGTACATAAACTTCCCGGGTTCATAAATTTTTCACATGATCTCCGTTTTAGGATAAAGACAGCCCGTTGGAAAGGTCTGTCTTAGGACTATGTTGATCCCTAAAAAATATTGTTTAGGGCCTCAAACCGGCCCCGCAAGTCAGGGACCCAAAAACTAGGGAAAAAACTGTCAAAATGAGCCAGTTAGAATAGGTGAGAGTCCACCGAAATCCATATGGATCAATCCTCTCCCATTAGGAAGAAATTATATTCATTGTGTTGAGTTACCCCATATGAGGAAATTTCTGTTGAATTTGGCCCGAGGTGAGCCACTTGCCTTTGTGTAGGAGTTTCCCTACCTTGACAACTTGATAAATTTGGATCTTTTGTTGGAGGGTGCACTTGATATTTTTTTTCCACAATATGATCACTATATGTTTGTTGTATGTAGTCGAGGTTGAGCTCTAAAATACATTTTTTAGGGCCTCAAAATGGCCCCGCAAGTCATGAACCCGAAAACTAGGGAAAAAACTGCCAAACTGGAAAATGACCAAAATGAGAAAGTTTGAATAGGTGGGAGGCCACCGACATTCATCTGGATCAATGTTGTTCCAGAGAAGTACATTGTCAATCCTACAATAATGAATCAAAGTTTATCACTAATCAAAATTTAAATAAATAAAGTTATCTATATTTTTTAAATAAATCAAATACAAAGTATACATGACACTTTAGATAACTTGAAATTTTGTAAAGACAAACATTAGCTAACATAACATCAACGTTGTTACGTTCCCAGTTACCAACACTCAAAAAATGGATCCGATACCACTTTGTAACATTCCCATCCTCCGAGGATGAGCCAATCAAAACTCGTCTTCTATCACTCTGATATTCTTTGTAGAAGCCCAAAACTTACTACTGAAAAATGCTACTTCGAAATCCTCGTGTCCAGCTGCTACTTGTAATGATATAGGCATGGATCATAGACATGATACACATTGTTGAGATGATAGAAAATGGGCTAAGAATCTAAGAGAATGCTAAAGTGACAAATATGAAGATGACTAGCCTAAAAGAGGAGACCAATGACGACAACATATTCGTCTTGACTATTGGTGGCGAGGCTGAGCCATATGTCACTAGAGTGGGCAAACACATCGTCGAGGGTGTAAGTGGCACAAGTTACCAAAGCGATATTCTAGGTCCAACGAATGGATTTTTCCACATACTCGATGTGATAAAAGAATAAATAATTCATCTATTGACATAAGGACACTCGATTAGGCTCACATAATGAGAGAGTTATATCAAAAAATACTAAAAACAACTAGGAAAGAAAGGAAAACCAAAGGTAAAATGGTTAGACTCGAGGGTAGAATTTTTTCAATTGTAACTCGTTAACCGAGTCCTTGAGAGCGACGTCTTCCGGGTGGCCTAAGATGTAGTATCCCTTAGTAAGTAAATGATGGATGAAATAGGGTCCTTCCTAGAGGGATTCAAACTTTTTGTGGTCAAGCTTATCATGGGCGATATCGTAGGCCAATACAAGGTCACCTTTGGTAAATGACTTAAGGTTAACTTGGAAGTCAAAGATGGATCTGATCCTATTTTTTTATGCTTCATTGTTTTGTAACGATTCCCATTGATATTCATCGAGTGATTCAAGGACGAACAACCTTTTCTCAAGTAGTGGTGTGTTGGGTAAGAGCTCAATCGCAGTGAACAATGTTGTGATTTCACACTCAATAGGTTGTAATTATTTGATGTCGTGGAATAAGTGGAAGGGCATGAAACTAATGGTTATTTTGAAATCTACATCATATGCCCAAAAAGCTATAAAAATCATATGATGCCAATTAGTCTTGTGTTTTTCAACGATGCATTGAAGCATAGTTTTGAGAACCTTGTTGATGGCCTAGACTTTCCTATTGGATTGTGGGTCATAGAGTGAGGCGAACTCATGGTTGAATCCTAATTGGGTTGATAGATACAAAAATAATTCACTCTCGAAGTTCTTTACGTGGTCTGAGACTAGTTGTAGGGGGTTAATGAAGCGAGGGGTGACATGGTTAAACAAAAAATGCGTCGTTGTGTCAGTTGTATTATAGAACATTGGCATTGCTTCATCCAATTTGGTAAATTTGTCAACAAATACTACAATGTACTTGTGTTTGTTGTTTAATGGAGGGTTTCATGTCATGAAATCAATGCCCCATTTACAAAAGGGGTCAGCCATGATGAAGGGGTGCAATAGGGCAGGTCGTGACCAAGATGTATGTGTGTATAATTGATATTTTTCGCATCATTTAACTGCATGTATGGAGTCGTGAAACAACATGGCACCAAACTTTCCCTCATCAATGATATTTTGAGTAGTGGACATGTCGGATAAGTGACCACCACATGCCCCATTATGGAAATCATTCAAAATTGTCTCAACCTCTTCGAGGGTGATGTAGTTTCGAAGAAGCATGTCGACACCTCTACAGTAGAGTACGTTTCCTATGAGGAAGCATCATGAGGTGCATGCTATGGTTTCTGATTTGTTGGGTTCCTTTTGTCAGAAGGGTGAGAAAAAGAAGGTCCTTGAACTACCTAGTTAGTCTATCCAGAAAAGCATAGTAGAGAGTTAGTTGTGTTGATATTATGGTAGCTGCAGGAGGTATTAAACCTCCACGTGTAAACATGACAAGAATAGAATATTCTCGGAAGCAAGAAGAAACCCTAAAGCATTGGGAATAACCCTAGAAGACAAGTAGGCTAAAGAAAATAATTAATATTGAGTTTTCAGCCTCCAAGAGGATAAGTTGGCCCAAACAGTTAAGGAACAGTAGTATAAATATAGGATGCTAGAGCTCGTTTTGACTCACGTAGCTTGTAATTGCAAAAAATTAGTAAGTGTGGAAGTTTGGAGAGTAGCTGCAGTTGAAACTATTGCAACTAGTATTTTCGGTTTTAGGTTTCAACTTTATCTTGGTTATGGTTTGTAATTTATTCTTGGTATTATATCTCTCGAGAGTGGTACGCTAAATTTATTGGATTTTGGATCTATGGTTTGCTTCCAGAATTATTCTCTCTGTCAAGGTTAAGGTTTGAGGGGGTGGCTTCGGCCTATGCTTGGGTGAAAATATTTCTATATTGTCTATGGTTAAACAAGAAAACCTACTATTTATAACAGTTTATGGTCCCACACTATATTCGAACAATCTAACCACTAGAAGATATATTGGGAGGATTTTTCTCAGTTACAGTTATAGTTACAGTCAAAGTTTTTGCTACAACAATGAAATCCTAACCCTCTTGTTAAGGAACCTTAAGTGGAGAGATTGAACTAATTTATTGAAATCCTAGTGCACCCTAACCTAGGGCACCTCCTAGTACTTTCAGCAAGCTAAGACGTCAATTTTGATTTTTTGGTCAAATGAAAAGGTTGACCAAGTCAAATCAGTCATGACTTACTCTATGAAGTCATAAAACAAGTTAAAAGGGACTTCTAACTTCAGAGCATGGAATACAAGGATTGAACTCATCCTTACCAAGAATAAAGTATTGGATATCATGAAAGGAAATATTGTGGAACCACTGTTTGAAAAAGGAAAAGAGAAGGAACCTCAAAACATTGGAGTTATAGAGAAGTTCAAGGACAATGACATTAATTCCATGAGTATAATAGTGGACTCTGTAAAATACCACTTGATACCCTACATCTCTCATCTTGATTCATATAATAATATATATCATTCCCTAACTAATCTCTTCTTAGTAAGAAACACTAGACAAGTAATAATTCTTAAGAATGAGCTTCATGACATGAAAATGAATGATTATGAAAGCCTAACATCATACTTTGTGAGAATATCTTAGTTAATAGATAAACTACAAGCTATTGAAGACATCATTTCAAGGAACTAGTAAATATAGTACTCAACGTCCTTCCCAAGACATGGGATGCATTTTCCACAAGTATGAACAAAAGAAATGAGTATCTTAAATTTGAATAACTTTGGAATTGTTGTGTACAAGAAGAATCAAGGATTAGCACAAAAGAAAATTCCCAAAATAAATACGTTGATCAAACCTTGACAACAAAATTCAAGAATTTCAGGAATAAGAGGAAGTTTGGCCTAAGGAAGGAAACAAATGATGTAATGTTCCCCAAATTTACCAAATAATTTTTTTTTCTTAGGGACATTAAATCTCCTTTCTCTTCAAACAACTTATTTCAAAAGGCATAGAGTTATTATAAGTAGGTAGTTGTCGTCACTATTAACTTTCACATGGTTTATGTTCACCACTCCATTATAAAATATTTTATATTGGAGTTATTTCATGTTGCATAGTAATCACACATATAATGGCCAACGGGTAGCTTCGCTATACCCTAGTATCTTAGTTACTAACATTTCTATTTGTTGATATGAGTATAAAGGATTAACGTTTACACTAGTAAACTTCTCTAGCATCACAATTGTCTCCATGCATAAACATTAACGTTTATATTTGTTAAATCCTTACTAATATTGAAACCCTCTTCATGCATAGCATTACATTTATATTTGTTAAAGCCTTACTAGCCTTCCACCCATATCTAAGAATAAACATTAACATTTTATATTGTTAAACCCCACTAGAAATACAACTAATTTCTAGGCATAAACGTTCCTTATATCATAAAGAATCTATATGAATTCGGGTTCTAGAAATGCATACACCTTTATCGAAAAACATATCACACGGCTTAATATAATGGTTGCTTTACGTTTTGTTTTAACTGTTTATGTAATAGAATTTTGTGAGAAAGTTTGTGATTAGAATTCCAACCACTATTAACACAGTATTGGATATGGTTTATGGTTGGGTATCATTTAAGGGGCCCAATGATAACATTCATTCCTCACGAATTTGTTAACACTAACGAACCAGATGGTCAGACCTTAACTGAACGACAGATTGGGCGTGACAACTGAGTATAGTCGCGCCTTAACTTAGTTGTCCTCACCTCACAATAACTTGGTATGAAGTCTAAAGGGGGATTTTTCAAACACTAAATCAAAACCTCTGTCTAGTCTATTAATGGTGACCTGCAGGGGTACCTCCCGAGGGTTTTTTCTTGGCTACCATGTCGAATCCCAGACATGCCACCTCCCTCCTATCACATGGTAAGGTACAATATTCTTAACTACGACTATTACTCTTCTTAGAGAAGGGTTTCTAGGGTTATTGTTTCATCCTGCTTTGGCTCTGTGTCTTTTGCAAAACTGCTCCAGTGCTACCCTATGATTTTCGACTCGAGAACACAGTTAGCCCGAATCTGGTAGTCGGGATCGACTTGGTAGGAAGAAAAGGATAGGTTGACTATTTTTTAGATGCTCCCCTATACCAAGTAAACAAATCTTTGTCATTTTACTCTGGGCTCTCTGCGATTCTAGATTAACATAGTGCGCACTAGTCACCATATATATATCTTCTTTCTCTTTCCAACTTTCTCGGTCCTGCACTGGAGTTTTAATTATTTGTTAGTGATATTTCACGCTTAGGGTTGTGTCATCGCTCCCTTTTATTCCATGTATTGGATCCCAATTCCTTATACCCTACGATATAAAATTATGTCTCTACAAAACTTCGTAGGAAGTTCTGGTCTGTGTTAATAACCCACTAGAGAATAAGAAAGAGGACAACGTGAGAGTTTTGTTTTCCTAAAAATACAGTTGAACTTACTGTATTTTCAAAATCTCACGCTATGTGGTTGAATATCTATTCTACTTGGTAGGTTATAACCCTATCTTGGTTCTTTCCGTAACTTTAAATATTTGATACCTTCATGTCAGTAAGTAATCATGGGTTCTCTTAAATCTCTATTTCAATGGTAAATATGAAATTCTACTGTGTGATAGAAAAAATAAGGGAATACCCTTCATGTTCTTCCTAGATATTTTCTACTTAAGAACCGTCCTCTATATTAAAGAATTGATTTCTTTATGTTCGAAAAATAGTATTTTCTTGCAATAGGATGTTATGATTTTCATTCTTTTGAAAGTTTACAATAGTTGTTTTAGTAGGTAAACCTAGTTCTGCAACTCCATCCAAATTTCAAACTATAGGTTCCTGATTATGAGAATATACATTTCATATCTCATTAATATTCAAAACAATCCATGATTGCATTAATATCATTTTTTTATTAAGGGAAGATTTTTTTTGGGGTTTGTAAAGACTTACTGTGAAAATCATTACTCTCGGATTATACGAAGTATAATCACAAACCCTTTCTTGTGGATCATTGTGAGACTTCTTTGTTACTTTGTGACATTATTTTTGTAACAATTTCATTACTCTAAGTCTAAAAACATTACTCATACATTGTACAGGGATCGATATAGCCATACGATGCCATTGTTTGTAAATAATTTAGAATCTAAACTTGATTCAAGTAATTACTTATAATTTCTCCCCGGATGGGGTGTCAGACGACACATCGTGGCAGGAGATAGGAGCGGGTACTGGGCGTTGTGGCATGAGGCCACGTGATGGGCTTGTGTCACAACCCATCACCCCACCTGACATTTAAATGACAGTAATGGTGATGCGAGGGTGCATTAACGACGTCGTCCTCCCCCCTCACTGCAAGTTCGAATGAATAGATGCATTATGGCCTCGACTTACTTTGTTCCAATGCTTGTAGAGCCCCTCCCTCTGCTGTTGCAATTCCTCCCTGCTTTTTTCCTCTGGTATCAAGCGACCTTCCCTCCTTCAGCCAGTTATATTGGGTTACGAATGACAAGGCCACGAGGCAGACCCAAGAGGGGCTCCCCGTGGAAGCCTCGAAGGCCTTCGATCACGCCCCCGACTTCTGACTCTGAGGTTTCCTCCCCGCGACATCAGTTCAATTCTACCCAAACCTCTCTGCGACCTCCGAAGTTCAGTTCCATGGCAGTTATCCCCCAAACGCCCGTATCACTCCTTCGGCTTCTTGATGTCCCCCCAACAGCCCCTCCTCACCCCGAAATTCTCCCTGACCCTCCAAGCAGACTGAAGAATGAACCTTCTCAATGGGGGGCACCACGAGGGGCAGGTATGAACTTTCAGGAGGCTTTTGATAGAGACCAATTCAACAACAGCCTGTCTGTCCTGCACAATTTGGTTTTCGAATTAAGATAGGAGGTGGTGGATTTAAAATTCTGCATGCAGACCACAGAAGCCAAGGTGGCCAGTTTCCTCCACATCATCGCGTCTATGCATGCTTCCTTGCTCCTGTATTATGTTGCAGTCAAAGAGGAGGAGGAACAGCACAGAGGACCAGGCCAAGCAGATTTGAAGCAGACTGTGCGAGAGGAAGGCACCGGTGAAGCTGCAGACGACAAGGAAGTTGATATGCGGTGGGATGCTAATCCAGTTTACATTGAGGAAGAGCCCTGGCCAGGGGATCTTCAGCCCATGCAGACCCATCACCTGCCAGGTGTCTAAGTTTCTAGTTTTAAGTGTCAAATGTTATTTAGTAGAAATAAACAGTATAACTACTCTTTCTGGTTCTATTTTGGACTTGATGAACTATTGGATGGGTGAGCTGGCTGGACTGGTTTCCCCATGGCTGGGGTAGTCCAGTTATTACAGCCTACACCTTTTTGTATCTTCCTATCTAGCTACAGACTCTGAAATCTCCTAATATACATAAACTCTTATTTACAAAAAAAAAGTAATTACTTATAATTTCTTTCTTTCTGTACTTATGTGTTTGAAAATTTATCTATTACATTTCCTTCAGTGTAAATAGAATATCACAGGTAATATCAAAAGGGAGATAAATGTCTCTATGTGACATGCATGGCTCTGTGTGAATTATTTGGGTTATCAAAGTATTAAATGTTTACCATTGTTTTCTTTCTTATTTACATTCCAGAATTATTTGAATTAAGATTTTTGGTTACCAAAATAATGATGGGACCTCTATTTACTTGCAAGGGTACCCATCATGTTTTTCTAGATACACTCCACCCCCTCGGACCTGCAGACATTTTGATCAATGATGTCGATGGGAAAGCACTCGCACCAAAAATCTCAAGCTAAGTATTTTTCATGTAATTGAATCTCCAAAATTTATTCTAGTTGATTAATCCTTAACACTTTTTTGTTAATTCTCGATTTTCTCTTTTTGCAAAACTTAAAACACTCTGATCAAATGGATTCACGAGTTCGCCTCACTTGAATGGTATTTGAGTTTCGACTCTGAGCGTTTAAAACTAAGTTTCGAGGTTTTATTTATAGTGGTACATAGTCCCACCTTAGGGTACTATTATTATGATAGTTTTTGTACAATGATTCCATATCTAACTGTTGACGAGGGAAATTTGTTGAAATAATGTAACTGCGAAGAGCATTCTTATTATTTTGTTATTGGATTAAATCCCCATTGTGGATTAATCATGTCATTATTATTATTTTTATTATTAGATTAATCCCCATTGAGGATTAATCAAGTCGGTAATT
>SNQJ01S0002081.1:454315-507799 GCA_010110895.2 Picea sitchensis
TTAAGGGGGAGTGTTGAAATAATGTAACTGCGAAGAGCATTCTTATTATTTTGTTATTGGATTAAATCCCCATTGTGGATTAATCATGTCATTATTATTATTTTTATCATTAGATTAATCCCCATTGAGGATTAATCAAGTCAGTAATTGTATAAGGACCAAATCCCCTTTTGCGGATTCGTCATCGGACAATTATAATGTAAAGAATAAGAAGTCGGCCCCAACAGTTATAATGAAAGGGCCATATTTAATTAAAGGTGGATTTACCCACCCAGTGTGAGAGGTCGGATCGGATAGATGGTGACTCTTCACACATGCCAGATTAGTATAAATAAGAGGCCAGCGCCTCACTTCTAACACACACTTCACTTGCTCATTCTCTTATGAGGAAAGTTGCATTTTCAAGTTGGAGAGAGGAGAAGAAGGGTGGCGCATCTCTTGGAGGAGGATTTTCTGTATTGGTTGAGTTATCTCTTGAACATTGTATAAGCTATTTATGATAAGGAAATTTTTGCTGGGTTTTCTTCCCCTAGAGGGTTTCCCAGGATAAATGTTGTGTCTCTTGTGGATGTGTATTTCTCAGTGATCTTGTTCTTATTATGCTCTTATCTTATGAAATGCAAAGAACTATAATAATGGCATAAACATTAACAAAATTGACCATCCATCAACTGAGAGAGTGGAACTGGTCCGGAGTTGTCTAATAACCCAAGCAGTTTGGGATGATCCACCGTGACGGGTTTAGCGGCTCTGTTAGCCGATCTAAGGTCATAAGAAAACAAAAGAAAACTAATCTAAACTAACTAAAAATAAAACAAGCTAAACTAACTAACAATAAAACTAACTAATGAACTAATCTAATTAAAACTAACTAATGAACTAATCTAATTAAAACTAACTACTAAAACAAACTAAACTAAACTAACTAAAAATACATAAAACAAACTAACTAATCTAAATATTCTATATATACAATCTACTAACTAATACTATACTAACTCTAACTAATTAACTATCTAACTACTAACTAAAATATAACTTATTCACAAAATGTACAATATTGACAATTTATAGATTTAATTAAAACCTGCAAAACTCATTAATATTCTGCCCTAAGACAGTAAAAGATATTTTTATTGCTTTTGTAACATCCCGTTGTGGTGCACTGAGATGACTTATTTTTAGGACACTTGCTTGCAAGTGATCTGGACTTTTATGATGTTAGACCATTTATACCTGATTATGATGTGATTAACAGGTGACATGATGTGTTACTATTTGATGTAGATAGGTGCTATTGACTCAGTTTCATTGAGTGTACAGGGTTTTTGACCTTGAGGATGCAGAGGCATCGGTAGAACCCCCTTGGACTCCGGACTGAGTCAGGGAGTGTGTTTTTGGGTTGATATGTTTACTATGATGTTTCATTTGATTTGATGATTTGATGTGACATTCTGACATGATTGTTGATGACACAGGCTGACGATACCTTCGCTGGAGATGACGTGCCCTAGATTGATAAAAAGAGAATTTGGACAACTTCCCATATAATTTGTGTTCTCGCAAACACTATAGTACCAAGCACAAGTGCTCGTCATGCTTCTCCGTCATCCGAGAGTAGATCAAAATATTGTCAATGAATACTTGGACGAACTTGTCGAAGTACTCGCGGAACACCCTGTTCATCAAACTCATGAATACCCCTGGGGCGTTTGTCAGTCCAAAAGGCAAAACAGTAAGCTCGTAATGTCCAAATCTCGTCTTAAAGGCAGTCTTAGGGATTTCATCCTCTTTGATACATAACTGGTGATACTCGGATCGTAAATCGATCTTGGAGAACATTGTCGCACCCTTCATTTGATCGAACAGATCATCGATTCTTGGTAAGGGACACTGATTCTTAATCGTAGCCTTGTTCAATTGACGGTTTTCAATACAAAGCCTCCATGATCCGTCCTACAGTCACACGTATCTATCCTTCATCATCATCTAAGCTCAACCGTTTCGTCTTACAGTTGAGTATCGCCTCATGCGATTTCAACCAATCCATACCGATCACGACGTCACAAGATCCTAAGATCGTGACGTACGAGTTGACCCTCACAAAAAACCTTCCCAGTTTAAGGGCACAGTCCGTAAACTTTTCTCCAACCTTCTGTTCGGCTTCTGAAGCCTTCTCTAAGAATCTAACTCGTCCCGAACGACTGTCTTCTAGATGGCATCGTGCAAGGTTTGAGGCATCAAAACATTTAAACCTTGCACGCAGGTTGTCGTTAAGGTCCAACACAAACCTGATGACATTAAGCTTCTCAAAGTCAAGGCGTGGAGCTTACCTGAGCAGCGCCATAAATGTGCCTCGTACTCGAGCATCGTACGACCTCCCTCTCGTAAAGCGTTGAACTCATTGAGTTGAAGCTCAATGAAATCCTCTGGAAGATACCTCTCTCGGAACTATTCCTCGAACAGTTCCCATGACACGTCTTCAACGACCATGCTCAGCTGCGGTAGGAGCGTCTTCCACCATAGAAGAGTGCTCCCCTTCCATTGAAAGACCGCCATGTGGACCTTCATGTTGGAGGTATAATTGCGAAGTGCGAAGCACATCGCCATCTTTTCCAACCATGCCTCGGTGGCTGCACCTTCCGGGGCACCCAAGAACTCAGGAATTTGACCTTCTCGAGTTCCCAGTGAAAGCTAGCTATAACGGCCAGTGCGCGTGGTGGAACCTCAGCGGGTGCCGGCGCCCTGGCCTCGTCTCTGTCCGATCGGTTGATTAGTGCCTCAGACATGCGCTGAAATGATATCATCATCCCAATAACCTCAGAAACTGCTATCTGTTCCTGTCTAAGAACCTGCTCGCCTCCCTGGGGGTTAGAACCCTCAGGCGAGGATGTTGCTAGAGGTGTCTCGCCTCCTCCCCTAGCACCTCATCGTTTGCCTCCGCGGCGTTCTCTAACCATGATTACCTTTACGCACACAATCAACTCAATCAACAACATTATAATAAAACCAACTCATGTCAATGAAAGCCGTAGAGGACCCCAAGTCGCGGGTCAAACCTGGCTCTGATACCATATGTAACACCCCCTTCCTCGTTACGTCAACAAATCTGATAGCAGGTACAATTTTTTTTTTTTTTTAAGGTGTGTGCGTGCATGTAGAAGAACCGACACTCTAGACTCTACGTCGCCACTAGACACAATCAGACCCAGTACACGGAAGGTATCGCCTAGGGCACGTCATCTCCGGCGAAGGTATCTTCATGGATCCAGCCAAGGTTGAGGCTATTATGGAATGGCCTGCGCCGACGAATGTCACAGAAGTGTGTAGTTTTTGGGATTAGTAGGATAATATCGATGGTTTGTCGAGGGTTTTTCGAAAATAGCAAATCCGATCACGGAATTGCAGAAGAAAAACAAGAAGTTTGTTGGGACCGAGAAATGCGTAGAAGAATTTCGAAGGCTTAAAGAGTTGTTGAAAACCGTGCCGATACTAAAGGTCCCTGACATGGATGCAGACTTCTTGGTATGCATTGACGCATCCAAGGAAGGCTTAGGCGGAGTCTTGATGCAGGACGGACGAGTGATTGCTTACATTTCGAGGAAGCTGAGAGGGCATGAGGAGAACTACACAATGCACGATTTGGAGTTACTAGCCATCATATATGCCTTGAAGGTTGGGATACCCTACCTTGTTGGATGAAAATTTGAATTAAAGACTGATCATTGTGGACTACAACACATTTTTACGCAAGCAACTTGAACGCGCGACAATGGCGTTGGTCGGAATTGCTTAGCGAGTACGACTTCGAGATTACTTACATAAAGGGAACAGTGAATCGAGTGGCAGATTCCTTGAGTCGGAGGCCACGCATATTTTCGGTGTTACCTCTTCAGACAATCTACGTGAGAAGATTCTCACCTTACAGCGTGATGATGACTGGTACACAGAAGTCAAGGATTTTATCGGACAAAACACAATGATGGTACCACGTTAGGAGGGATATTCATTGTATAGCGATGGGTTATTGAGGTTTAGAGGTCGGATTTACATACCGCCTAACGACGAGTTGAGGATGGTGATCCTAAGTGAGGCTCATAGAGCAGTTTACATGGCTCACCCAGGAGTTACGAAGATGAGGGAAAACCTTAAACCCTTATTCTTTTGGAAGGGAATGAAGGCCATCCTAGTCAACTTTGTGGCTAGATGTCTAGAGTGTCAGCAGGTAAAGGCTAAACATAGACACCCGACAGGTTTACTTCAACCATATGACATTCCGAAATCGAAATGGGAAGTTATATCGATGGATTTTATTGTTGGATTTCCACTGACGGCAAGGAGACATGACTCGATTTTTGTAGTAGTAGACACTCTGACAAAGAGTTCTCACTTTATTCCTATGCATATGACGTATCACGCACCTGATATAGTGAGAGTTTTCATCAGTGAGATTGTGAGGCTGCATGGCGTGCCTAAAAAGATTATGTCCGATCGAGGATCGGTGTTTACTGGACGATTTTGGATGAGTTTCCAAGAGGCCTTGGGAACCCAACTTAACTTTAGTACTGCGTATCACCCAGAGACGGACGGACAGACAGAACGTACGAACCAAACCTTGGAAGACATGTTGCGCATGTACGTGATGGACCAACAAAAGCGTTGGGAGGAATTCTTGCCTCTAGTAGAGTTCGCTTACAACAACAGTTACCAGAGCACCATTCTGATGGCGCTTTTTGAGTTCTTTATGGGCGACCATGTCGGACGCCCTTGAGTTGGGATTGACTGAGGATAGGGTCCTGGTGGGACTGGAAGTGATCCAAGAATTGGAAGAGCAAATGCAAACCATAAGACAATGGATTAAAGAAGCGTAGGATCGACAAAAGAGTTATGTCGATGCGCACCGAGTCGACCGTTGTTACAAGGTCGGCGATCGAGTCTTCTTGCGGGTTAAACCGCATCATAGTTTGATCAAGTTTGGAAAAGGAGTTAAACTCTCTCCGAGGTTTGTGGGACCCTACGAGTTTGTGGAGAGAAAGGGGCCCGTGACCTATCGACTAGCCTTGCTTGATTCTTTGAGGCGTATGCACGATGTTTTTCATGTATCTATTTTGAAGACATTATATTAGTGATCCTACACACGTGATTGACCTGAGTTCCTTGCAGGTATCGGACGAGGGAGCACTCATGGCTGAGCCGGTCCGCATCTTAGATCATCGTGTTCGACAGTTACGATGTCGAATGATAGATCAGGTCAAGGTCCAGTGGGACAGTTATAGTCCACACTCGGCGACCTGGGAGGATGCATATGATATGCATCAGCAGTTTCCATTTTTGTTTGATAGATAGACTTATGATACTGTGATACTTTATTTCTGCATTTATACTGAGAAACTTTGGGACAAAGTTTAGACCAAGAGGGGGTGTATGTAACATCCCGCTCTAGCGCACTGAGATGACTTATTTTAGGACACTTGCTTGCAAGTGATCTGGACTTTTATGATGTTAGACCATTTATACCTGATTATGATGCGATTGACAGATGACATGATGTGTTACTATTTGATGTAGATAGGTGCTATTGACTCAGTTTCATTGAGTGTGCAGGGTTTTTGACCTTGAGGATGCAAAGGCATCGGTAGAACCCCCTTGGACTCCGGACTGAGTCAGGGAGTGTGCTTTTGGGTTGATATGTTTACTATGATGTTTCATTTGATTTGATGATTTGATGTGACATTCTGACATGATTTTTGATGACACAGGTTGACGATAGCTTGCCGACCAGACTCACATATGGAATAAAGGGGTCGCACACGATTTGCAGAGAGGTTGAGGGAGAGGGGTGGATAGCAGCCCTGCCATCGCCTGTTAGCACTCCCGCCATGGCTCGAACTGTAGGTTAACAATTACCTAGTTCGAGAGGATCCATGATGCCGTGAGGGCAAACTGCGACAGTCACTCACGATGATTCTAAGGGGCGCACAATAAGGCGGGGGCCTTATTCCTTAGAACCCTTAGTCTCCTACAAGGTCACCTGGCGGAGTGTTGACTCCAGGGAATATAGAGGTCTACCAATCAGTTCAGTTGATGAGTGGCACCCTTGGAGCACATGGTGCATCCTAAGGGGCATGTCGCCCAAAAGAAATTCAAGAGGCGAGTGGCACCCTTGGCGCACGTGGTGCGTCCTGAAGGGCACGTCGCAATAATGTGGTTGAATGAGTCATCCTAATTAGACCTAAGTCATCAACACCTGAATAAAACCTTAAGCAATTCCCCTAACCAATCATTGCCTAGCTCTGAATCTAAGCCCTAGCCTAAGACTTTTCTAGAAAAAAAAAGGGGAAATTTAGTGTGACCTTAACAAAAGAAAATTTCAAAAAAAAAAACTCAGACCTTTATCCTCTCATTATCCATGTCTACTTTATTAAACTATCCTCTGTCACCTTAATCTTCCAGTATCCATCTCCCTTTTACATGTCCAGTTCACATTACTAAATCACCATCCCTCCCCTTAATTCCTCATTATTCCTTTTTATGTAATACATTTACTTTTCCCATATACATGTTTGTCAGCACCCTAATCTCTCATTATCCTATATATATATATCTATATTAATGGTGAATTTAAATGATGGATAATGATAAATTACAATGATGAATGGACGCATGTAAAAATAAAAGGGAATTATTAATGAGTGCACACACTCTTTGAGTTTAAAAAAAAAATCATCACCATAAAATCATCTCATCACATGTAAACAAATATTCCCAAAGTTGGCCCTATCAGAAAACTCTTAAAAGACGTAGAACTACAAATATATTAAAGGATACTCACATCTAGTATTTGGAGGTTCTCGTTTTCTTGTTTTACAAGAAGATTTTCATTTAACTACTCAATGAAATCTACCTTTGTGTTGCGATGCAACAAATGATTAAAGGATTTTAAAACAGTACCATCTTCTATGGATAAGATCTTCAGAGGAACATGACCAGAAGTTCTCTCAAATATTAATAACATTATACCTGGACTGTTAACGTCACAAGTTCGGTTAGAAGTATTATCATTCAAAATGCTTTACAAATAGTGCAGTGGGCATCACAATTCATAGAAAATAATTGTCTATAAATTCATATAATATAATTTCTCACCTGATCTTCATTTCTTGAACTTGTTCATCAGATATTGAGTACAAAATTGTATAATTCTTCAAATCAAAAACTTTATAGATGCCGTGAGCCAGGAAAACACAAAAATCAATATGACAATAAATATTCAAAAGACTGCCCCAAATAAATTACTTGTATCAACAGTAAACTTACCCTAATAGGTAGCACCCAGAATTAAAGCCTAATTATAACTATTGAATGTTGCATGGACCCAGTGACTGGTGTTGTATGCCAGATGAGAAAATCCTTTGATGAGGTTAATTAATTATGATGGAGCTAATTATGCGTAACAGAATTTAGTTCCGTTTCAGTTATATTATAGCTGCTTGGCTTATACTTCTAGAATGGCTTGGTTCTGATTTCTTAATACCTTGGCTTACATTGTAGTGAATCCTGTTATAACGGATGTTGGAGATGTATCTGTAATGGGTGAATGAACTGTTAGTGGCCACCGAGATATATAAACGTGATTGTTTAAAAA
The DNA here is from genome assembly GCA_010110895.2 of Picea sitchensis. Lineage (NCBI taxonomy): Eukaryota > Viridiplantae > Streptophyta > Pinopsida > Pinales > Pinaceae > Picea > Picea sitchensis. The sequence goes on from SNQJ01S0002081.1 coordinate 461,961, forward strand.
GAACGGTGCCGCGTTTTAGTTTTACTCGAGGTGAATCATTGATAAATTCGCCCAATCGGGTAGAGAAGTTTTATGGCCTTTCAATAGATAATGTTAGTTGCCCCGATATATAAAAACAACTGGATGTGAGTTTACATATTCTCATTTCTAAAAGTGTTATCTTTTGAATTTGGCCTTTTAAATATTGTTACTATTTATAATGTCCTTTTTCATATTCTCATTTCTAAATGTGTTATCTTTTTAAATTTGGCCTTTTAAATATTGTTAATATTTATAATGTCCTTTTTCATATTCTCATATCCAAATGTGTTATCTTTTTAAATTTGGCCTTTTAAATATTGTTAATATTTATAATGTCCTTTTTCATATTCTCATTTCTAAATGTGTTATCTTTTTAAATTTGGCCTTTTAAATATTGTTAATATTCATAATGTCCTTCTTAATATTGGGAGTGTTAAATATGGTCATTTTAATTACTATTTACCGGTATATCAGGGGAATAGTCTTGGAATTTGTGGATGTGGTGGGCCCATAAGAGAGTACAGTGAGAGCCTTGTTTTCCAATCTAATTTAGAGGGTAACTTTAGTATAGATGACATATAATAGAATGCCATTGTTTTTCTAATTGCAAAGTCATTGAATTATAGGCGGGGTCAATATAATATTAGAGTAGGTTGGGTAAAGGTACGGTCATTGGAACATACAAGGGAATGTAAGGTTAGAGTTGGATAACCTATAGATAGGGTCGCTATGTTTTATTAATTGCAACTAGGGTATTAAAAGGGAATGACCTTGCACTTTATCTTATGCTATGGAATTTATGGTTACTAATGACCTAAATGTAAGGCCTAGAAACTAAGTACCATAACTTATTGGGGTTCAGTAAATGGGAATGTACTATCAATTAAAGTAGCTTGGTAATGGATGGCATTTAATTGGGATGGCTATTATATAAATTTACAATTTACTCGTAATAAAACTAGAGTTTAAGTTATGGCAAATGTGGTAAGAACCAAGTAGTTTCAATGGAAGGGATTATTGTTAGGTTTTTTATTTTAAGATGTACATTAGTGTGGTCATTAGGAAAAAGTTAATGAAGTTGTATTTTATGGAGGTCCCCTATTGATGAAGGTTCCTGTTAATGCGCAAGGTCAAGGTGATATAAATTTAATGCGTTTATTAGTCCTTGATAATGAATTGTAATGTTTTTGGTTAAGGACGAACTTATACGTTGACTTGTTCTTGAATTAAGCACAATAGAATTAATATGAGCTCGTAAAGAAAGGGTGTTGTTCTTAAAATTTAGGTGGTACTGGATGGGTAAACCTTCCGTGTACTGGGTCTGATTGTGTCGAGTGGCGACGTAGAGTCTAGAGTGTCGGTTCTTCTACACGTGTGCACACACCTTAAACAAAAAAAAAAAATTGCACCTGCTATCAAATTTGTTGACGTAACGAGGAAGGGGGTGTTACAGCTTTTATAATTTTATGAACAGAAATAAAACAGAAAACATAACTAAACTAAATTACTAATCTAAACTACAAATATGTCTAATCAAATTTATGAAAATAATCGCAAACTAACCTGGAAATACGCTCCAGATTTTCCGTGTGTATGATGACTATGCTAGTAGATCAGAGGAGGGAAACTCACACCAGATAATCCAGAAGCTTCTCGTAAATGATAGTTGCAATGCTCTTTAAGTTTGTTTACAGGACAAACAAGACATAAAAATCATAACAATTATATGATTTATAAATCTCCACAAATAGGTAAACCTGTTATGCAAAGACTTATACAGAATAATCCAATTGATGAAGAAGAGAAATCTGTCATTCATAAATTGAATCAAGTAATTGCTATGTTTTTAAATACTGTAATAAATCAGTTATGGATCATATTAATTAATTCATATCATTTGCAAAAGACTAAGATAGCTAAAGTAGTCATTAATCAAATGCAAACTGATAACATAAACATGAAACAAAAGATTAATATTATGAAAAGCTAAAACTGTAGCAGAACATCAACTTCTGTCTCAGTTTGTATTAAAATTCCATATCCTTGTTCCCCCACAAATGAGGATGATCCTTATTACAAAAATAATAAGTATTTATAAGTTTTTCCACAGGGTAAAACCTCCCTGTGGAAGTTATCACATTGTTTACATAAATCTGGGAAGACATTCCCAATTTTAACTAAACTAAGTAACTACAATAAAACTAAAACACTTAAATATCTCTTGAACTGCCCAACATATCCCATACAATTCGAATTTACCTTAAACAGGTCATAAATAGACAAGTTAGAGATATTTTATTAATAAAATGATAGATAATTTAATTCTATAGACTAGCTACATGATCGTCTGATTCTGTAGCTGGTCTAAATAAGGTAGAGAATCGACATTCAAATCGATTAAAAAAATCTTTTCAAGATTTCAATTTAATTGATATCAATAATCATTTGAAAATGAACCATTTAATTTGAAGTTGTTATATCATTCAAAACTAAACAATATCCGAATCAATGAATGCCTACAGAGGCATAATCCAACCATCGTGAAATTGTTTAGTATCAATTTGGAATCAACACAATCAAAACAAATCACATACAATCATTATGCTATCTGATCAGCAAGGGATACGATCGAAACCAAACAATATCGTTACCAAATCATTATCACTGTGTTGACATAGCCACGAAAATTTAAACTGGCGCGAAAATCAATTTAAACCAAATCGTAACAGGATCGTTTGATTAGCAACAAAATTCATAATTTGTTATTGCAAATTGGGCAAATAGGATTGATCGACTTTGATCAAAACGAGATCGTTCCAATCAAATGAATCACAACTAGATTTGACCAAATCGTTTTACAATTTTAAAACCAGAAAGAGCAGTAATGATAATCGGAATCCAATTCCCAAAAATGATCGAACTAACAACGATCTGATCATGTGAATCAATCGGCTGGGTATAACAATAGTCATTGTTTCATAATTTGGGCATAGTTGCACAGGTTAAACGAGATTATTGCCTTTATAAAAACAAAGTATTTCTAACCAGAATGAATTGAACACAATGGTACTTATGATTTGGAAAATCATATAACACATCATATTGTAACAAGTATCTTCCTGAAAACATTTACCAATCACATCATAGAAATGATAACAAGATTGAATCCGAGCAAAATTGTATTCTAAATTAAGCATAAAAACTTGCCATGCGGAGTAGATACAAAACGAATTGTATTGAAAACACACTTTTACATTCGTTACTTCACTCAGACAAACTTAGAAAATGAAATCCAAATGAATAACCATTCAAATCCAATAAAAATATATGAGAAAATCATATATGAAATCGATATTCATTCTATTTTTATCAAAATGATACCATGTACAGGATGATCACCGAATGACAGAGGTATTTGAATGAGTGACTAATCTATTTAAAAACAGAATTCAAATCATTATATCAACCTAGATTATTTACAAAAACACGGTCAAAACCATACCTGTATAGCGACGAGGCTGCTTGATTATGCCAATTTGGAATTTACAACGGCCGTGGCTGATTCTACGTTTTTGAAAAGGATGGAGCTAGTTGTCTTTTTCTTTTTATCTGTCACTTGGAGCTCGGCCTTTTGACTGGTTAGCACTGCAATTTGATCTTCTAGTGATCGAATCTTGGACTGGAGTATAGGAACATCAATATAATATCGTTCTAACCATGAATTGCATTGGTCACAGGGTGACTGTGTGGGTTTAGAAAGAGCAGGTGAGGGTTTGGCCAAATGACCGAGGGTTTCATGAGGCAATTTAATACCCGAGTAGTCAGGGTCGTTCTTTAGGCAGGGAGGAAGGTTCGATACAAAATCAAAAGGGGGATCGGGACATAAACCATGCGAGTAGGGGTATTCGCTAGGCAGAAAATGTTCAACATCATAATCAGAATCTTCATTTAGGATGATAGGGTTGGACTCGGTAGAGGGTTTTGGTTTGTTTCTGTCCATTCTTGAAATGAGTCGGGCATTCCTTTTCCCTTTGGCATTGGCAATAAGGTTTGCCTTGGGTTTTTTGCTCATAGGATTTTTAATGGCTTCTGCACTCTTAGTTACAGTGTCGGGTAACTCAAAACCAGGGTCGGCCGAGGGTTTAGGCAGTAGGAGATGTAAGGGTACAGGCGGTTCAGCCTTGGTTTCAATTACCACAGGTTTATCAACTTGTACAGGTTCTGTGTCCTCAAAGCCATTACGGGCGATGAAAGATTTCCAACTATCACCATGAAAACTCAAATGATAAACAATGATGAGCTTAATAAGCCCATGGTGGAACAGGCTGCTGTCAACCTTTTGCCTCTTAAACTTTTTCGACATTTTATACAGGCTATGATGAAATTAGAAAGGCATGTTTAGAGGATACCCTATAAAAATCATCAGCAAACCGAGGTGGTATAGGAACACAAGTCCATATCGACCTTCACAGTTCACGAACTTCTTGACTAGCATTAACAAATCGTTCCATCGTGGTTTGAGCATAGATATGGGCATACATCTGTCACAAGAGGTGACTTTGCACGATAGAAACAATAGTGTCCATGGCACTTCCTCGACCTTGCAATTCTTAAACTAACGCTGTCCTGAGGCAGGTAACCCTGTGGCAAGACTGATAAATTGCTCATCGATCTCTAACTGTATGTCACCCACCTTGGATCGACAACCATCGAAGGTTACGACAAACTGTCGTGCTATACAAAGGTTAAAACCCTCAAATCATTGTATAAAGGGAAGCCAACCATTTTCCTCCAGGTCACTGCAGGCATTGTCAAACATTAATAGGGCTTGGTGGCCATTGGGCTCAACTCGCACGACTAGTGCCATGAGCCGGACACATGGTAAACAAAGGGTTTGGATCACCAACACACACAGGAGCCGAGCTACCCGAGCTAACATAAATGAATGAGAAAAAGGGATAAGCATAAATGTGAGCATGCGAAGGTGGTGGAGTTTTCCATGCAAAATATTCATTATCCAAGTACAACCGTCGATTTACATAGCTGTTCAATCCATAAAAGTAGTTCAACCATCGAGTCATGTGCCCAATTAATGAAATCAAATGTTTATACCAAATGTGCGCAAACGTAATGCCATAGTGTTTAAACACTCGACTTATAAATCAAAACCAAAATCAACTATGCGCCAATGTATCAGTTCATACAATCAAAAGTTTAACCAAGGTGCTAAAACAATATTCATATAGTCGACAAGCCAAAGGTTATGAAAAGATTAGCATAAGGATTATATCATATATATATATATATATATATATAAAATTTAATCACAATCCCTATGCATTTTCATAGAATCAATGATCAGGCAAGTCATATAAAATCCAAATTCTAAATGCCTTACAAACTCAATAAAACCAAGTTATACAATCAATCGAAGTATGAGAACTTATCAAAGGATCTTGCTTGTTGTATAATGATCAATAAAAGGTAAGCGCAATAGGCATAATGACATAAGAGATATTGACAGTTCAGATAATGATCGAAATATGACTTCGAAAGGAGAAGTTTTCATGCTTACAGTCGTGAAAACTTGATGAAGACAAATGTGCAAATGCCACAAAAAATGAAAATGTCGTTTATTTGAAAATTGCGACGAAAAGTTGATGTTTGCAAGACATAGGTGTAGGAAGCTTATAGGATCATAAAAAAAATGATATTGGCTGCAAACAATGGCGACACACTGGTAGAAGCAGTTATCTCTGCAAAAGGCACCAATTCAGATTAAGATAGCAAAGATAATTTCAACTCAAAAATAACAACCAGAAAATTGTACAAACATCATCATTAATCAATTTTTTCCAGCAGTGTTTCAAAGATGAAAACTAATAACAGTCTTAAGATTAGCAAGTCACGATATTAAAGATAAAATCTCCAATACTGTTAGCATAGCCACTGCTGCCAGCAGGCGTCCATAGTCTCGATAGGGTTTCCATTTAACCCACTCTGACATCTGTATCCTGACAAGAAGTTCTGGATCAAAATAAAGGACATTAAAGAGGTTTCTTTTTTGCAAATTTTCATATACCTGACATTGCTTCGCTGCCAGAAGGCCTGTTCAGTACCCCGGTGAAGTTGTCTTGGTGCCATGCATGCATTTACCCGCTGCCAACATACCTGTTCAGTATCCTAGCGGGTTTACAAGCACTTCCCACAGCTCTTATTCATAAATTTTTTTTTTTTTTTATAGATATATATTTGAGCGGGGTGACGTTGAAAATCTTGATATTTTAACATATTTTTTTTTAGACCTCATCAGAAGTTTTTTAGAACTGTCCTTTATTTAGATCCAGAGATGTTTTATTTACAAAAACAACTTCCTAAGACAGGGAGACATCTTCTGAGTCATTCCTTTATGGAAAAGAGACAACGTAAAAAGATAATAGATGATCATGAAAAGCTTTACTCAGAGATTGAAATCAGTCAACTTCTTTTAAAGCACAAATTTTTTCAACACAGCTATAAGTTTCAGAAATATGCCATTAATGTTTGTACAAATTTTTCAGAAGTTATTTCAGCGAAGAAAATTTCTTTCGTCTTTGTCTGAATAGCTCAGTGTACAGGTATGTGTATTTTTAAAAAAACACAAACTGATAAATTCAAATCAAAATAAAAAACAAAAAGCAAACAAAAATACAAACAAAAATAAAATATTTACATAGTATACAAGGGTAGTTATCAAGCAAGATATCTTTTCAAGGCTTGGCCATTCACCGGGTAGGTGTCAAGCTGCCCTTCAAGATTCTTCAATCGAAAGGAACTAGGGCCCAACTTTTCAGTAATTAAAAATGGTCCAAGCCATAAGTTTTGAAATTTAGAGTGCTCACCCTTTCCTTCGTGTGGTTTGTCCCATTTTAAGACGAGATCGCCTACTTCAAAATTCCTATCAGAAGCAGAATTAGAATCGAACCAAATTTTAACCAATTCTTGATGTTGATCTAACTTGCGCTTAGCTTGGGCTCTTACTCTTGCAACTTCATCAAAGAGTTAATCTGGTTTTCTAAAGGGGGACAATCTTCTTCTTGGAATTTTTGCGACAACTGAAGGGAAGGAAGAAGAATGTGAGGTGGCATAATTGTTTCTCTACCATAAACGAGAAAAAAGGGGGAGTCGCCTATAACAGCTTTTGGTGTTACCCTATCATCCCACAACGCGTTTAGCAGTGCATTGTGCCAATTTTTGTGATTTTCAACCACGGTTCTCTTGATAATTTTAATCAAGTTCTTGTTTGTTGATTCTGCTAATCCGTTGCCCTGGGGGTAGTAACTAGAAGAATACTTCAACTTTACTCCTTTTTCCAAAGAAAACTCTCTCATCTCAAGAGAAGAAAAGTATGAAGCGTTGTCAAAGACCAAACAGTCAGGGATACTGAAACGAGTGATAATATTCAAATTTAGAAAGGTGATTACATGACCGGTGTTGACATTTCTTAACGCAGAAACTTCAAACCATCGAGTAAATTAATTTGTGAATGTCACAATATACTTGTGTTGTTGTGAGGACGGAGGGTTAATTGGACCTATGATATCAAGGCCCCATTGCTGGAAAGGAGAATCTACTGAAACGGGTTGCAAGGGAAAGGCTGGTTTTTGCAACCGCCCTGATGCTTTCTGACAGATGATACATTTACGACACAAGGCATGGGAATCCCTAAAAAGTGTGGGATAGTAATAACTGGCTCTTAAAACGTTATGAGCAGTGGTGTCTCCACCGAAGTGACCACCAGCTTCTCCTGCATACAACTCGAGCAAGACTTTTTCTACTTCATCCTTTTCAAGACATCTCATCAGTATGCCGTCAAAATTATGATGAAATAGTACACCGTTAACCAAATGAAAGGAGGCAAACTTTAGCCTCAAAGCTCTTCTCTTGACAGGATCAAGGTGACGGGGTGCTGACCCATGTTCAAGACAGCATCTGATATCGTCGTACGAGGGACTAACGAGGTTTTGTGTGCAACAGAACAAACTTTGATCACTTTGTCCTAGGTTTGATGTATCACTATCTTCTTGTTGTCCTACTTCCGAATCAACAACCAACTTACACAACCCTTGGCCTCTCACAATCTGAGCTGGGGTGATTTCTAAGTCATACCCCTGCAAGGAGGTGACCCAGTTAGCTCTCTTCTCTCCTAACTCCTTCTGAACTAACAAGTTCCTTGCGGCAGGGTAGGGGACAGTGACTTTCATCCTTGACTTCAAAAGATAGGACCGGAAGTGCTTAACTTCTTTGAAAACAGTGTAGGCTTGTTGATCAACCACTGGGTAGTTAAGTTCAACACCTTTGAAAGAATATCTCATAAAGGCGATGGGTACTTTGTTGTTCTCGTCATTCTTCTGAGTTAGGACGGCGGCATAAGAATGATCAAAGGCAAAACTATAGAGTGTAAAATATTGATAGAATTCAGGGCTCATGAGAGACGGAGCGTCAATTATAGAATTCTTTATGGAATTAAAAGCTTGATTTTCTGTGGGTCCCCAGTGATATTGGGTATCTTTCTTAATCAAGTTCTGTAAAAGCTTGACCATTTCAGAGAAACTGGGGACGAATCTTCTCACGAAGTTAATCTAGCCTAAGAAAGACTGCATGGATTTTTTGGATGTAGGAGGGAGAAGTTTAGCGATGACTTGAGTCCTCTCAGGGTCAATAATCATTCCTTCGCTAGACACAATGAAACCTAAGAGTTTACCTTGTTCTACTTCAAAGATGGACTTTTTGGGGTTCAAGGAGATGCCGTATTTACGACATCATAGCAGAACGACTCGTAAGTGAGCTAGATGATCGTCTTTGTTTTTAGAATAAAAAGTCACATCATATAAGTAAACTACAACAGACTGATTGATTAAGCCTCGGAAAGAAATATCCATTGCTCTCTGAAAGGTAGCACTAGCATTAATCAATCCAAAAGTCATTTTGTGATAAGCATAAGTGCCCCATGGGGTGCAAAAGGTAGTTTTGAGTTGGTCTGGGGCAGACATCAAGACTTGGTTGTATCTAGAGAAACCATCTAACAAGGATAGCCTCTCAGAACTAGATACATGTTGAAGGATCTGTTCCATGGGTGGGACAGGATAGTTGTCTTTGTCAGATTCTCTATTGAGGTTTTGGAAATCGACACAGAGTTGGATTTCCCCATTTTTCTTCCACACTGGGACAAGGTTGGAAACCCATTGAGTGTGCCTAACAGGAAAAATTATTTTAGCACTTAGGAGTTTATTCAATTCTTTTTGAACGGTCGGTTCTAGTTTAGGGTGCATATTCCTCAGTTTCTGTTGGAAGGGTAAAGTTTGGGGCTTCATCGGGATGACATGCTATATGATATTAGGGTCGAAGGTTTTAAGATCATCATACGCCCATGCAAAGACATCCTTAAATTCTTTAAATAATTTAACAAAAGAAGATTTTTCTTATGTAGAACATCGCAAGCCTAAGTTAATGCACTGAGGATTTTCATTAGTTCCTAAGTTCACTTTTTCATAAGACAACGAGGAACTATCAGTTTTACAATTGACCGTCTTTTTAAATTTATCTTCAAAATCATAAAAATTCTCTAATCTAACTATAGATTTGGGTATGGAATTTACCATGTCCGACAGAGCTTCAGGAGATTTTGGATCAGGTATTACCGTAAAATCATGCAAATTGTCGTCGTGCATGTGTTCATCTATCACCGCACCTTGAAAGGTTTCTTCCATGTGCAGAAAGTTAATGATCTACTGATCATCATCAAATACTCTCCAGTTTGTGATATTGTCAGGAACAGATGGTCGAAACAATAGCTCGACGGAGAATGCATCTGGGGACAAGCCTTCTGCAGGAAGAAGTTTAGAGGCTACCTTAGCTAATAGATCTGCTTCAGCACTATTTAATCTAGGAATGGAATTTATATTGAAAGAAGAAAATTTATTCATTAAACTCCATACCTCAGACTGGTAACTTTTGAGGTGCATGGAAAGATAGTGTATAGAATCTCTAACCTGTCTAACCACTATTTCAGAGTCACCAAATACAACCAAGTTTTGAATGTTCATATCCAGAGCTTTTCTAAGACCTTGCAGTAAAGCCTCATATTCTACAGTATTGTTAGTACATTCAAATTCTAGTCTACAAGACATTAATGTCTTGTTACCTGCCGGATCGATAATGATGCAGACTGCACCAGCTCCTTCTTTAGACTTAGAACTGTCGAAATATAAAAACCAAATTTGATTTCCATCGGACACATGGGATTGTTGTATAGAAGTTGTTGGTTGCATATATGCTACGATCTCAGACTGTTGTTCTGGATTGTTGATGGGTGAAGCTTTGGCCATGAAATTTCCAAAGAAGGTGTCCATCCCTTGGACTTCGGGTGAATCAACAGAAGGTGTATATGGTTTGTTGGGATCGTTCAAATCTATGATCGTGAACTTAAGGTAGCGCTCATGATTCACCCTGATGTTATTAGGCTTACCGTTCTCTGGGAGCCATAAGTGAGACCAGTCTATCGTGAAGTAACCATGTAGCTTCTCCGACCAGTCCCTTCTTAAAAATAGACCATACACTTCTGGAATATCCACAATAATTATATCAATAACCTGATGAACCTTGGGGTTAGACGATAATCTAATCAATACATTCTTTAGTTCGCCTATAACTTTAACATTGGTTCGATCAAGTTGTATGATTTTAAAAGTAGATGGTTCCACTTCAGTGTTAATCTTTTGTCATACAGACCAAGGCATCACATTGGATGACGCTCCTGAGTCCACCATACAATTATGCACGTTTCTGTTGAAAATTTCGAAAGTTAACAAGAAAGGAGGTACATTTTTGCGAGTTCTGAGAGTAGTAGCTTGTGGCTTTTTAATCGTAGTTTCTAAAGCTACTTTATCTACATTATTTACATCATTTACATTATTTACAGGAACTACAGGAAGGATTCCCTTATCTTGAGGATCAGGATTATTTTTAGTGGAAGTCTTCTGTGGAACTTTGCTTTGCACAACCTTGTTACCACTTGAATTACCATTCTTGTCGTTCTCTGAAATATTTTGCAGCATTTTTTGAAGCAGAAACGTAAACTTCAATAACTCATAAATAGAAATGTTAGCCCTTAACATTTTAAGATCTTCAACAACATCATAATCTAAGTTGGGGTTCACATTGCTATGTTTAGTGTCAACTGATTTAGATTGCTTTGGAGGCGATGTTGTAGTGTTTTCGGTAGAAATTTTGTTTGTTGTCTTACTCCTGGTATTATAAGGGTGAACGGTCTTGAAGTTAGCTTGAAATATGCTATCCGAGAAGTGTCCAAATATGTTTGGAGAAGAATCTTCTTCTTGAACTGTTTCTGGTTCAACTGCCTCCCGAGGGATCTCAGGGGATATCAAGTTATCTTGGGCTTCTGGAATTGTTTGAAGAGCACATTGCAAGATTTCTAGATTTAGGCCTTCGAGGTTTGGGTTAGGTCGGTTGGTAGGAAAAGGCTTTCGGAAAGGGGGTTTGTAGGGTCCTTTACTCGAGGAAGCTTCTTTAGTCGACCTTTTTAAATCTATAACTTGATTGGACAGTTTTTGAACAACTTTAGTTAAGTTTTCCAAATCAGAGTTTTCAGGTTGTGTTTTACTTTGAGTGGGTCTGGGGAGTATTTCAATCTTTTTTTTGGAAGAAGAGCTAGTCTCGGTTTCGTTGCTAGAAGAGTCTTTCAGACTAAGTATGTCTTTTTTCAATCTGGCTGGCCTCCTCAAAGGCCTCTAACAACGTGTCTTTCTTGGATCGTTTAACCCAAATAGCTATGCTTTGATGCAAATCTTTCGTGTAGTAAGCTATTATAAGACTCTCGGCAGACATAGAATCTACAAGGATTCGGTTTTTAAGTGTTAATAATCTTTGATTAAAGTCTTTAACTTTTTCTTTTGGGTTCATTTTTAAGCTAGAAAGTTCCATGACTAAGTCTTCCGGAGGCTTACCGTCTCCGAAATTTTCAAAAAAGCAAGACTCAAACTTTTCCCAAGACACGATGGTATGGGGTTCTTGGGAAAAGTACCAAGTGGATGCATTACCCTCAAAAGTATACAGGAACAACCTACAGACAACATCTTCATGTTCAACATTGCAGAGACTGATGGCTAACATAAAAATTTTAATGTGATCTTCAACAATCTGTTTGGAATCAGGATCAAACTTGGGAAGCCATTTCTCCAGGTGTTTAGGTAAAGGGTGCTGAGCTCCAGGTACAACTACAACATCCTGGTCCAACCAGGGTCTAGCAGGGTTGTTATGATTTCCCATTGGGGTAGTGGGTGTGGAAGGCTGAGAATATGAATTGACTTCGTCTGACGAGGAATCTCCTCCAAAAGAAGAAGGAGATGATGGAGGTGGTGAAGGAGGTATCCCAGATCCTCCTATAGCAGGATTTGAGGTTGGATCTGTGGGATTCACAGTGAGGTTAGTGTCACCTAATTGTTCTCTGATATCATAGAAGTCCAAAGGTTGACCCCATGGACGGTTCGGTTGCCTAAGATGACCTAAGGCACTATGTGTTTTAATAAGAGATTGCTGGACAATCTATTGTATGTCACCACCTATAGGATTAGGGGTTGTTGGCTCAACTGTGATCTGTGGATCGTCGATCGAAGTAGTTGTTGTTTGAGGGGGAATATTATCAATTGAATGGCCTCTGGTCACTATAGGTGAGCGATTAGGGGGGGGAGGATTCTTGCGACCACCTCATGCCATTAATTAAGTTCATGCCCTCCTTCTAGCACCATTTGTTGACGAGGGAAATTGATCATTCATCAACTGAGAGAGTGGAATCGGTCCGAGGTTGTCTAATAACCCAAGCCGTTTGGGATGAACCACCCTGACAGGTGTAGTGACTCCATTAGCCAATATAAGGTCCTAAGAAAACAAAAGAAAACTAATCTAAACTAACAAAAATTAAAACAAACTAAACTAACTAACAATAAAACTAACTAATGAACTAATCTAATTAAAACTAACTACTGAAACAAACTAAACTAAACTAAATAAAAATACATAAAACAAACAAACTAATCTAACTATTCTATATATACAATCTACTAACTAATACTATACTAACTCTAACTAATTAACCATCTAACTACTAACTAAAATACAACTTATTCACAAAATGTACAATATTGACAATTTACAGATTTAATTAAAACTTGCAAAACTCATTAATATTCTGCCCTAAGACAGTAAAAGATATTTTTATTGCTTTTATAATCTTATGAATAGAAATAAAACAGAAAAGATAACTAAACTAAATTACTAATCTAAACTACAAATATGTCTAATCAAATTAACGAAAATAATCGCAAACTAACCTGGAAATACGCTCCAGATTTTCCCTGTGTATGATGACTATGCTAGCAGATCGAAGGAGGGAAACTCGCACCGGATAATCCAGAAGCTTCTCATAAACGATAGATGCAATGCTCTTTAAGTTTGTTTACAGGACAAACAAGACATAAAAATCATAACAATTATATGATTTATAAATCTCCACAAATAGGTAAACCTATTATGCAAAGACTTATACAGAATAATCCAATTGATGAAGAAGAGAAATCTATCATTCATAAATTGAATCAAGTAATTGCTATGTTTTTAAATACTGGAAGAAATCAGGTATGGATCATATTAATTAATTCATATCATTTGCAAAAGACTAAGATAGCTAAAGTAGTCATTAATCAAATGCAAACTGATAACATAAACATGAAACAAAAGATTGATATTATGAAAAGATAAATTTGTAGTAGAACATCAACTTCTGTCTCATTTTGAATTAAAATTCCATATCCTTGTTCTCCCATGAATGAGGATGATCCTTATTACAAAAATAATAAGTATTTATAAGTTTTTCCACAGGGTAAAACCTCCCTGTGGAAGTTATCACACTGTTTACATAAATCTGGGAAGATATTCCCAATTTTAACTAAACTAAGTAACTACAATAAAACTAAAACACTTAAATATATCTTGAACTACCCAACACATCCCATAAAATTCGAATTTACCTGAAACAGGTCAGAAATAGACAAGTTAGAGAGATATTTTATTAATAAAATGATAGATAATTTAATTTTATAGACTAGCTACAGAATCGTCTGATTCTGTAGCTGGTCTAAATAATGTAGAGAATCGACATTCAAATCGATTAAAAAAATCTTTTCAAGATTTCAATTTAATTGATATCAATGATCATTTGAAAATGAACCATTTAATTTGAAGTTGTTATATCATTCAAAACTAAACAAGATTCGAATCAATGAATGCCTACAAAGATGGGCATATTCTGTTTCTTGTGTCACCACAAAATCCAATGAACAGAGGCATAATCCAACCATTGTGAAATCCTTTAGTATAAATTTGGAATCAACACAATCAAAACAAATCACATACAATCGTTATGATATCTGATCAGCAAGGGATACGATCAAAACCAAACAAGATCGTTATCAAATCATTATCACTGTGTTGACATAGCCACGAAAATTCAAACTGGTGTGAAAATCAATTTAAACCAAATCGTAACAGGATCGATTGATTAGCAACATAATTCATAATTTGTTATTGCAAATTGGGCAAATAGGATTGATCGACCTTGATCAAAACGAGATCGTTCCAATCAAACGAATCACAACTAGATTTGACCAAATCGTTTTACAATTTTAAAACCAGACAGAGCAGTAATGATAATCGAAATCCAATTCCCAAAAATTATCGACCTAACAATGATCTGATCATGCAAATCAATCGGCTGGGTATAACAATAGTCATTGTTCCATAATTCGGGTGTAGTTGCACAGGTTAAATGAGATTATTACTTTTATAAAAATAGAGTATTTATAACGAGAATGAATTGAACAGAATGGTACTTATGATTTGTAAAATCATATAACACAGCATATCGTAACAAGTATATTCCCGAAAACATTTACCAATCACACCATAGAAATGATAACGAGATCGAATCCAAGAAAAATCGTATTCTAAATTAAGCATAAAAACTTGCCATGTGGAGTAGATACAAAACAAATTGTATTGAAAACACACCATTACTTTTGTTACTTCACTCACACAAACTTAACAAATGAAATCCAAACGAATAACCATTCAAATCCAATAAAAATCTATGAGCAAATCATATATGAAATCGAAATTCATTCTATTTTTATCAAAATGATACCATGTACAGGATGATCACCGAATGACAGAGGTATTTGGATGAGTGACTAAGCTATTTAAAAATTGAATTCAAATCATTATATCAACCTAGATTATTTACAAAAACACAGTCAAAACCATACCTATATAGAGACAAGGCTGTTTGATTATGCCAATTTGGAATTTACAACGGTTGTGGATGATTCTACGTTTTTGAAAAGGATGGAGCCAGTTGTCTTTTTCTTTTTATCTGTCACTTGGAGCTTGGCCTTTTTGACTGGTTAGCACTGCAATTTGATCTTCCAGTGATCGAATCTTCGACTGGAGTATAGGAACATCAATATAATATCGTTCTAACCATGAATTGCATTGGTCACAGGGTGACTGTGTGGGTTTAGAAAGAGTAGGAGAGGGTTTGGCCAAATGACCGAGGGTTTCACGACGCAATTTAATACCTGGGTAGTCAGGGTCATTATTTAGGTAGGGAGGAAGGTTCTATACAAAATCAAAAGGGGGATCAGGACATAAACCTTGCGAGTAGGGGTATTCGCTAGCCAGAAAACGTTCAACATCAGAATCAAAATCTTCACTTAGGATGATAGGGTTGGACTCAACAGAGGTTTTTGGTTTGTTTCTGGCCATTCTCGAAATGAGCCAGGCATTCCTTTTCCCTTTGGCATTGGCAGTAAGGTTTTCCTTGGGATTTTTTCTCATAGGATTTTTAATGGATTCTACACTCTTAGTTACAGTGTTGGGTAAGTCAAAACCAGTGTCGGCCAAGGGTTTAGCCAGTAGGAGATGTAAGGGTACGGGCGGTTCATCCTTGGTTTCAATTACCACAGGTTTATCGACTTGTACAGGGTTTGTTTCCTCAAAGCCATTACGGGCGATGAAAGCGTTCCAACTATCACCATGCAAACTCAAATGATAAACAATGATGAGATTAATAAGCCCATGGTGGAACAGGATGTTGTCATCCTTTCGCCTCTTAAACATTTTCGACATTTTATACAAGCTACGATGAAAGTAGAAAGGCATGTTTAGAGGATACCCTATAAAAATCATCAGCAAACACAGGTGGTAGAGGAACAGAAGTCCATATTGACCTTCACAGGTCACGAACTACTTTAATAGCATTAATAAGTCGTGCCATCATGGTTTGAACATAGATATGGGCATACCTTTGTCACAAGAGGTGACTTTGCGTGATAGAAACAACAATGTCCATGGCACTTCCTCAACCTTGCAATTCTTAAACCAACGCTATGTCGAGGCAGGTAACCCTGTGGAAAGACTGATAAACTTCTCATTAATCTCTAACTGTATGTCACCCTCCTTGGCTCGACATCCATCGAAGTTTACGACAAACTGTCGTGCTACACAAAGGTTAAAACCCTCAAATTGTTGTATAAAGGGAAGCCAACAATTTTCCTCCAGGTCACTGCGGGCATTGTCAAACATTAACAGAGCTTGGTGGCCATTGGGCTCAACTCGCACAAATGGTGCCATGAGCCGGATGCATGGTAAACGAAGGGTTTGGATCACCAACACACACAGGAGCCGAGCTACCCGAGCTAACAGAAATGAATGAGCAAAAGGGATAAGCATAACTGCGAGCATGCGAAGGTGGTGGAGTCTTCCATGCAAAATATTCATTAACCAAGTACAACTGCCGATTTACATAGCTGTTCAATCCATAAAAGTAGTTCAACCATCGAGTCATGTGCCCAATTAATTAAATCAAATGTGTATACCAAATGCACACAAACGTAATGCCATAGTGTTTAAACACCCGACTTATAAATCAAAACCAAAATCAACTATGCGCTAATGTATCAGTTCATACAATCAAAAATTTAACCAAGGTGCCAAAATAGTATTCATATAGTCGACAAGCCAAAGGTTATGAAAAGATTAGCATAAGGATTATATCATATATATATATATATATATATATATAATTTAATCACAATCCCTATGCATTTTCATAGAATCAATGATCATGCAAGTCATATAAAATCCAAATGCTAAATGCCTTACAAACTCAATAAAACCAAATTATACAATCAATCGAAGTATGAGAACTGATCAAAGGATCTTGCCAATTGTATAATGATCAATAAAAGTTAAGCGCAATAGGCATAATGACATAAGAGATATTGACAGTTCAGATAATGATCGAAATATGACTTCGAAAGGAGAAGTTTTCACGCTTACAGTCGTGAAAACTTGACGAAGACAAATGTGAAAATGTCGTAAAATATGAAAATGTCGATTATTTGAAAATTGCGACGAAAAGTTGATGTTTGCAAGACATAGGTGTAGGCATCTTATAGGATCATAAAAAAAATGATATTGGCTGCCAACAATAACCTGGTTACTTGTATTTTAAATCTGTCATGGAATCAACTGATTTGAACAGGGAAGAAAACCCTAAAATACAATATGTTTTCCGATTCAAATAGTTATGATGCCATTTATTACATATGCTGGGAATTTTTCTTCCGAGTTTTATGTAATGAAAAGGGACTATAGTTTTCTATGTCCTTTATATATACTACTTAATAGAAAATACTTGAATCTCATGTAACTCAAGAAGTTTAAACAATTCCTTATGTGTGTGAATACATTAAATATTTTTATACAACTCTGTGTAATTAAAAATGCATCAACATCTATAAGTATATATATTTATATCTTTTCTTTGTTTTTCCATAATTTCGTTTGGATTTTACAATACACCAAATTCCTCAAGTTAAATTCCTATACTTATATATGTGTAAGAATACATTGTAATGGTTATAATTCCCAAGCAATCATTGCATTTTCATTTAGCTTGACTGCATATCTTATGTATACATATATCTACATAACTCAACTTTATTAATAGCTAACACCCACCATAGATTTCTTAAATTTACTCAATAAATAAAATCAAACTATAAGGACTTATTCTACAATTCATTTCATTCTACCCGATATACATAAATAAGACAATTCAACAAGGAATAGGTAGACGTACATATATGAACAAAGTGTTGGGACAACAAATGGGACAACCAAGTTCCACCCAATCATATAATAGAACAACCAAACTGCTTTCTTCGTTCATTCCCTAGCTTGACCATGAATCCATGAAGGAAAACTCCAGTGTTCCTCTTTCTCTATAGTCCAGTTCCAGATCATAAATTCTCCTTGCCTCACACTCAGAAACAATGCTTATAACAATAAGTGATATCCTTTCTCCAACGTACTAAGCAATGCCCTGCCTCCTCCCATATTCTCTATATCAAAAGCATCTTGTGCCTAGGTATTTTTCCCTCTTTAGGAATTTTCACAACTTTACACATCGTTGTTTTTCAAGGGCTGCCAATGGCCAAATTTCTCATTTTCCACTTGTAAAATTCAACACTGAGGTAGTTCAAGAATGTTCCCCACTCATAAAGTCATGGTCAGCTGATTTCAACCTGGTTGTTCCATTTGTCCTTCAAAAATTAATTATAAAAATATTTGTGTCTTACAAGTGTCATAGTCAAAGAGTTGGTTGGGAAAATCAAATATTTTCCCAAGAGTAACAATAATTAATTACAAATAATCAAATTTCAAATTTGGAATTTCCATACATGGCAATAATTTTCCAAATACAGATTTCCCAAAAATGGAAATAAATTCCTAAGTGCATACAGACTTTAATAATTGATTAATTTTGGGGGATATTACATCCTCTCCCCCTTCAGTACAACACTATCCTCAGTGTTCATTCCTTTCTCGGAACATGATTGGATAATATTTCTGCAAATATTCCTCCAATTCCCAAGTGGCCTCCTCAGGACTAAAGTGCTTCCATTGCACTTTTACCTAGGTGACAACTATGTTATGTAGTACTATTTATCTCCTATCTAGAATTAATAGAGGTTCCTCTTGGAACTGTCCTTCTGGTTCCACTTGACCGCCAACTTTGCACAGTTCCCTAGCTTTAATGAACTTCTTATTTCTTTGACTTTTAAATACATCTGATCTCCAACTTGAAATTCCTGGTGTCTTCTTTTCAGATCTGTGTAGCTTTTATGTCTGTCATGTGCCTCCTTTAAATTATGTTGTACTTTTCTTACTGTTTTCTCCATTTCCTGGAGCATTTCTGGTCCCACCATGAGTCTATCAACTAGGTTATCCCATCTAGTCAAAGTTGTACACTTTTTCTCGTATAGTACTTCAAAGTGGCTCATCTTAGTTGATGTCTGATAACCGTTATTGTACTCAAATTCCACTAAGTGTAGGTATTCCTCCCACTTAGTTGGTTTCGTCCTTACGTACATTCGTAGCATATCTTCCACAATCTGGTTTATTCGTTCAGTCTGCCCATCCATTTTTGGATGGTAGATTGTGATGAAATTCAAGTTAGTATTCAACCTTGCAAACAATTCTTTCCAAAACGTAGATGTAAATTTGACATCTCTATCCTAAATCACCATTTTAGGAATACCATGCAGTCTAAAAAATTCCTTCATAAATATTTCAGGGATGTTAATAGCTTTATAAGTATATCTCATAGGAATAAAATGTGTAGACTTGCTATGTTTATTGATTACTACCATAATTGAATCATTATGTTTTTGAGTTTTATGCAAACTTGTGATAAAATCCAGTGATATAATCTCCCGCTTCCATTCTAATATAGGTAGAGGTTGTAATAGGATGGTTGGGTGCTGGTGTTCATCCTTCACCCATTGACAATCTAAGGACTTATATAAGTATTATGTTTTCTTTCCTTTCATGTTAGGACAATAAAACAACTTCCTCAATTTCGTTACCATTTTCTAGTATCCTGGATGGCCAGAATATGGTTTCTTGTGTACTTCGTCAAAATTATTAGCTTTAATTCAACATAATCTGGTATGTACAACCTATTTTTGAATCTTAGTAATTCATTTATGTCCAATCTTAGATCTTTTCTGTCTAAATTTTCTGCATTATTTTGTAAATCTACCATTGTTTTAATGTGTTTTTCATCATTATTATTTGCATCTTTTATACTTTACTCAATGTCTCTTTCTTCCCTGCTAATATTTACCTCAAACAATGCATGCATTATTCTACTTAAGGCATCTGCCACTTTTTTTCCCTTACCCTTGATGTGTCTTACCTCAAAGTCGAATTCGCTCAAGAAGGCCAACCACCTTGCCTGCCTTGCATTAATATATGGTTGACTAAACAAGAATTTCACACCAGGGATGATTTTAGGGGCTAAATTTCTCTCATGGGCTAATTTTCCATGGTTTTTCTAGAAAAGAGATTTGCTTTTTTAAAAATGATTTGCCCAAATTCTATAGGATACAATTATTTTAACTTAAAAATCACCAAAATTTTATAAAAACTGTAGAAAATCCTTAAAAATTTGAATATTTTTACAAAAATATCACCACACATTTATAGTTGGAATATGAAGGATTAGTAAGATTCGCCAAGGTTTCTACATTTTAAAATAAATTTACATCCTTAAAATCATCCCTGTTTCACACCATTGTTATCAATTAGCAACATATATTTTTTGCCCATTATATAGTGTCCCCACATTTTTAACACATGAATTACAGCTACTAATTCCAAGTCCTGAGTGACATAGTTTCATTCATGATCCTTTATTTTCATGAATCATAACAAATAGCGTGCCATTCTTGAGTGAGGACAGCTCCCAAACCCTCTTTTCTTGCATCCACGTAGACTGTGAAGTCTTTATCCAGTTCTGCTACCCTTAAAATGGGTGTGGTTGTTAATAGTTATTTTAACTTATCAAAACTATCCTCACATTTATGTGTCCAAATAAACTTGTTTCCCTTTTTCTGTAGGGATGTTATAGGGTATGTAATCTTAGAGAATCCCTCTATAAATCCGCGGTCGTACTCGGTGATTCCCATGAATGACCAGATGCCCACTACATCCTTAGGGATAGGCCATTCCATGATGGCTCTTATATTCTCTGGGTCGACCGCAATACCCTCTTCAGATATTACATGTCCTAGGTACTATATTTTCTTTTGGTAAAAGTCACATTTGTCAAATTTCACATACAACTTGTGTTTTCGTAATGTCTGCATTACTATTCTTAGATGTTCTTCGTGTTCTTCTTCCATTTTCGAATACACTAGGATGTCATCAATGAATACCAAAACAAACTTATGCAGGTACAGACTAAATATGCTATTCATTAAACACATAAACATTGTTTGTGCGTTAGTGAGCCCAAATGGTATAACAACAAATTCATAGTGTCCATATCTCATCCTAAACATTGTTTTACTTATGTCTTCATCCATTATTCTGACTTGGTGATAACTAGATCTTAAGTCCAATTTAGAAAAAATATTTTCCCCTCCCAGTTGGTCAAACAAATCATTGATTCTGGGTAGGGGATATTTGTTTTTAACAATCATTTTTTTTAACTGTCTATAATCAATGCATAATCTTAGAATTCTGTCTTTCTTTTTAACAAAAGGGACTGGTGCTCCCCACAGTGAGACACTTGTTATGATGTATTCCTTGTCCAATAGTTCTTGTAGTTGAATTTTTAACTCTATTAATTCAGGTAAACTCATCCTGTAGGGTGCCTTAGATATAGGTGTTGATCCAAGCAGCAGGTCGATAGAGAAATCTAGCTCTCTTCTTGGGGGCAGTTCAAGTATTTTGTCTACAAAAAAATATCTAATTTCATGTAAGATGGTAAATTTTTCTAGGTTGGGTTTATTTTATTTTTCCAATATATTTTTCACTTGAATAACATAAACCTGATAACCTTTATTCATTCCCTTCTTAAATTGCATTGCTGAAATCTACTTAACTGAGACTAGTTTTCAGATGCCTTGAACTATCCTACTTATGTTGTTTTCATCTATATAAGTAAATGATTTCTCATAACAATACAAAATTGCTTTATGTTTCTCTAACCATTCCATTCCAATGATATCATATGACCCGAATCGTAATACATTCATATTTAACTTTTATTTTGGCCACCTAAACTGAATTCACAATCAGAAATGAAATATGTTACTTTTCTTTTTGTTAATGTTTCTAGATGTACTACCCAAGATTTTGTATTCTTTACTTTCTTAGGATTTTTTGAATCCACTATACCAGGAGCAACATAACTCAAAGTAGCTCCCAGATCAATTAAAATAGAAATACGATTATTATTAACTTTACCTTCAACTTCCACTATAGTGGATTGGTGGTCATCTTGTTAGTCATCCATAGCTACATTGATTTTTCTTAAGATCCTTCCCACATATCCTACTGTAGAGGCCTCTTGCAGGTTCTGAACTCTGGTCCTTGCTACTAAAGTTAAACGCAAACAGTTATTTCTTATGTGAGGTTCTCTGCATTCCCAACATTTTAACAGTTCCTTGGGGCTGTCCCCAAACTTCTTATTTCCCATATTAACTAGTCTACCTCCCCCCTTGGGTGTTTTGTTTATTGGTGTGAAACTATTTCCTTGGAAATCTATTTGTTGCATTCTGGAAAGGGGATGGATGATAGCCTTTCTTCTGTTGGTTCATTATTTCCTATTTCTTATATTTCCAATCCTTGGGAAGCTCACACCATTGTTTGTATTGGTCATAACACATATGGGCCTCTCTAAAAACTTCACTCAAGATTTTGGGGTTGTCAAATTCAATTCTATTCTTATAGGACTATGCTAAGAAGCTTAGGAGTCGCTGTATTTTTACTTTGTCTTCCCTGATATAAGACACAAATCTTAATAATTCCATATATTTGTTTATCAGGTCATCCATGGTCATCTGGCCAAGTCGTAACTCATAAAATTTTGTGTTCTTTTTTTCATAGTAACTTTCTGATAAGTACTGTTTATTGAAATATTTCTTGAAGTCAGACCATTCCATTTTTTTTTCCTTTAAGCCTTTGTCCAACTTCAGGTCCTACCACCATATACTCTTCTTTCCTTTCATGTTATCAATGGCCATTCTAACCTTCATGTTGTTGGAATAATTGTAAATATGGAAATAATTTTTTATGTATAATAACCATGCTTTAGCTTCCTCCTCTGTCTTAGATTCTCCGTCAAAGGTGGATGGTTTGATTTTCTTAAATTCATTGTCTAGGTGGTCCACCTGTTTCCTCTTTCTTCCAGTGGCTATTTTATTTTCTATTGATGGTGTGCCTTCAAAAGAGTTCTTCTCATTTTCTGCTTCAGGACCAGAATTTTTGGTGGATCTTTTGTTGACCTCCTCTTCTTTGTCATTATCATTTGGGCTCTTCTTTGTTACTATACTTCACAAAAATACTTCATTTATTTCTTGTTGATCTTCATGTGACTTTTTCAGTTTCTCATTATCTACCTTGAAAACTTGTAGTTCCACGATAAGGTTCCTAATTATTTCCAGAACCTGGGTAATTGAACTTCCTTCATTGTTGTGCCTACATTATTCAAGAGGTCCTTTCTCAAGATTATCCTCAAGTATGATCTCCTCTTCATTATCTATTTCCATTATCACCACAGAACTAAAAGGTTTATTTTTGTAACAGTAAGCATTTTGTTAGTTTTTCATTAAACAACAAAGTATGTACTAAACAAACTTTATGTCCCTGTTTTAAGGTCCAATTGTTGTAACCTTTTCCGTGATACCATATGTAATGTTCCCCAAATTTACCAAATATTTTTTTTTCTTAGGGACATTAAATCTCCCTTCTCTTCATACAACTTATTTTGAAAGTCATAGAGTTATTATAAGTAGGTAGTTGTCGTCACTATTAAATTTTGCAGGGTTTATGTTCACCACTCCATTATAAAATATTTTATCTCTGAGTTATTTCATGTTGCACAGTAATCACACATATAATGGCCAAGGGGTAGCTTCGTTATACCCTAGTCTCTCAGTTACTAATATTTCTATTTGTTGATATGAGTATAAAGGATTAACATTTACACTAGTAAACTTCTCTAGCATCACAATTGTCTCCATGCATAAACATTAACGTTTACATTTTTTAAAGACTTACTAATATTGAAACCTTATTGATGCATATCATTACATTTATATTTGTTAAATCCTTAACAGAATTCCACCCATCTCTATGCATAAACATTAACGTTTTATACTGTTAAACCCCACTAGCAATACAACAAAATTCTAGGAATAAACATTGATTATATCATAAAGTATCTATATGAATTCAGGTTCCATCAATGCATACACCTTTATTGAAAAAATATCAAAGGGCTTCATATAATGGTGGCTCTATGTTTTTTTTTAGCTATCTAAGTAATAGAATTTTGTCTAAAAACTTGTGTTTAGACTTCCGACCACTACTAACATAGTATTGCATATGGTTGATGGTTGGGTATCGTTGAAGAGGCCCAATGATAAAAATCATTCATCCCTAATTCATTAACACTAATGAACCAGGTGGTCAGACATTAAGTAAACGAGATACTTGACGTGACAACTAAGTATAGTTGCACCTTAACGATTTTTTCCTCACCTCACAATAACTTGGTATGAAGTCGAAAGGGGGATTTGTCAGACACGAAATTAAAACCTTTCTCTAGTCTATTAATGGTGACCTACATGGGTACCTCTTGAGGGTTGTCACTTGGCTACCATGTCCAATGCCAGACATGCCACCTCCCTCCTCTCACATGGTAAGGTACATTATTTGTAACTACCACTATTACTCTTCTTAGAGAAGGGTTCTAGGGGTATTGTTTCATCCTCCTTTGGCTCTGTGTATTTTCGAAACCACTCCAGTGCTACCTTGTGATGTTTCACTCAGGAACATGACTGGCATAAATATGGTAGTTGGGATCGACTTGGTAGGAAGAAAAGGATAGGGAGACTACCATTTGGATGCTACCATGTACTAGGTAAACAACTCTCTGTCATTTTACTTTGGGATCTCTGTGATTCTTTATTAACATAGTGTGCACCAATCACCATATATATATATTCTTTCTCTTTTCAAATTTCTCGATCCTACACTGGAGTTTTAATTATTTTTTAAGTGATCTTTCATGCTTAGGGTTGTGTTGTCGCTCCCTTTTATTCCCTGTACTGGGTCCCAATTACTTATACCCCGTGATATAAAATTATATCTCTACAAAACTTCATAGGAAGTTTTGTTTGTGTTAATAACCTAGCAGGGAATGGGAAAATCGACAACGTGAGAGTTTATCTTTTCTAAAATGATAGTCAAACTTATTTTATTTTCAAAGTCTCGTGTTGTGTGGTTGAATCTCTATTCTACTCGGTAGAGGTTATAAACCTAGCTTGTTTCTTTCCATAAATTTAAATATTTGATACTTTCATGTCGGTAAGTAATCGTGGGTTCTCTTAAATATGTATTTCAATGGTAAATCCATACTTCTACTGTGTGATACAAAAAATAAGTGAATACCCTCCATGTTCTTTCTATATATTTTTTACTTGAGAATTGTCCTCTGTACTAAATAAGTGATTTCATTCTGTTGGAAAAAGAGTATTTTATTGCAATAGGATGTTACAATTTTCATTCATTTGAATGTTTACAATAGTGGTTTTTGTAGGTAAACCTAGTTCTGAAACTCCATCCAAATTTCAAACTATAGGTTCCTTATTCTTGGAATATACATTTCAAATCTCATTAATATTCAAAACAATCCATGACTGCATTAATGTCATGGTTTTATTAAGGGAAGAGTTTTTTATGGGTTCGTAAAGACTTAGTGTGAAAACTGTTACTCTCAGATTATACGAAGTATAATCACAAACCCTTTCTTGTGGATGGTTGTGAGAATTTTTCATTACTGTGTCATGTTCTTTTTGTAACATGTTCATTACTCTAATTCTAAATACGTTACTCATACTTTTTACATGGATCGATATAGCCATATGATGCCACTATGTGTAAATAATTCAGAATCTAAACTTGGTTCAAGTAATTACTTATGAGTTCTTTGGTTCTGTACTTCTGTGTTTTAAAATTTATCTATTACATTTCCTTTAGTGTAAATAGAATATCACAGGTAATACTAAAAGGGAGATAAATGCCTATGTGTGACATGCATGGTTCTGTGTGAATTATTCGAGTTATGAAAGTATTAAATGTTTAGCATTGTTTTCATGCTTATTTACATTCCAAAATTATTTGAATTAAGATTTTTGGTTATCGAACTAATGATGGGACTCCTGTTTACTTGTGAGGGTACCCATCATACTTTTTTGGGTCCACTCCTACCCCTCGAACCTGTGGACAGTTTTCTCAGCGATGTTGATGGGAATGCACTCACGCCGAAAATCTCAAGCTAAGTATTGTTCAAGTAATTGAATCTCCAAAATTTATTCTCGTTGATTATTCCTTAACACATTTTTACTAATTCTCGATTTTCTCTTTTAACAGGAATTTAAACACTCTAATCAAATAGATTCATGAGTTTGCCTCACTCGAACAATATTCGAGTTCTAACTCTCAACGTTTAAAACTACGTTTCCAGGTTTTGTTTATAGTGGTACAGAGTCCCACTTTAGGGTACTATTATTATGATATATTTTTTACCAAGATTCCATAGATAACCTGGTTACTTGTATTTTAAATCCGTCATGGAATGAATAGATTTGAACAGGGAAGAAAACCTTGAAACAAAATATGTTTTCCGATTCAAACAATTATGATGGCATGTATTACATATACTGGGAATTTTGCTTCTGAGTTTGTTGTAATAAAAAGGGACTATAATTTTCTATGTCCCTTGTATATACTTCTTAATAGAAAATAATTGAATCTCATGTAACTCAAGAAGTCGATACAATTCCTTCTCTGTGTGAATACATTAAATACTTTTATACAACTCTATGTAATTTAACATGCAACAACATCTATAAGTATATATATTTATATCGTGTCTTTCTTTTTCCATAATTTCTTTTGTCTTTTACAACAGACCAAATTCCTCAAGTTAAATGCCTATAGGTATATATATGTAAGCATACATGGTGACGGTTATAATTCCCAAGAAATCATTCTATTTTCATTTAGCTTGGATGCATATCCTCTGTATACATATATCTACATAAATCAACTTTATTAACAGCTAACACCCACCATATCTTTCTTAACTTTACTCAATAAATAAAATCAAATTGTAAGGAATTATTATACAATTAATTTCATTCTACCCGATATACATCAATAAGAAAATTCAACAAGGAATAAGTAGATGTACATATTTGAACAAAGTGTTGGGACAAAAAATGGAACAACCAAGCTCCACCCAACCATAGAAGAGAATAGCCAAACTACTTCTTTCATTCACCCACTAGCCTAACCATGAATCCATGAGGGATAATTCCAATGTTCCTCTTTCTCTATAGTCCAGATCCATATCATAGATTATCCTTACCTCACCCTCAGAAACAGTTCTCATAACAGCAAGTGATATCCATTCTCTAACATACTAAGAAATGTCCTACCTCCTCCCATATTCTCTATATCAAAAGCATCTTGTGCCTATGTCTTTTTCCCTCTTTGGGAAATTTTGCAGCTTTACAAATCCGTGTTTTCCAATGGCTACCAATGGCCAAATTCCTCATTTTCCACTTGTAAAATTAAACCCTGAGGTAGTTCAAGCTTGTTCCCCACTCATGGATTCATGGTCATCTGATTTCAACCTAGTTGTTCCATTTGTCCTTCAACAATTAATTATAAAAATATTTGTGTCTTACAAGTGTCATAGTCAAAGTGTTGGTTGGGAAAATCAAATCTTTTCCCAACAATCACAATAATTAATTACAAATAATCAAATTGCAAATTCTTAATTTTCGTAAATGGCAATAATTTTCCAAATAAGGATTTGCAAAAACAGAAATAAATTCCTAAGTGCATACAAACTTTAATAATTAATTAATTTTGGGGGATATTACAGATGAAGCATCATTTTTCAAAGAAAGGGAACCCTCAAAGAAGGCCAAGAAGGATCAAACAAACCTCTTCTTCCAAGTCAAGGTAACAATATTCTTAAAATTTCCTGTACATAGCATGTTTACATAGTTTTTGTACATATATTGCATATCTATTTCTTAGAGGATAAGATGTCCAAGTGAAACAATACCTATGGAATAATAACAAGATAATGATTTCTATCAAGATGACTACATGTGAAGAAATACACATGAAAATATGAAGTACGTTGACAACCCTTGGTAACAATTCCTGTGGAAGCTATTATATAAGTAAGAACTATCAGATAAGTCGAAATCAGAATCAAACTTGAAGAGAACCAAAATAATTCAAAACATAAAGAAGTCAACAATCAAGAGGAAATTAGAAAAGGACTTGTGACACTTTGCAGAATGCAATAAGGATGCAAACAGAAGCATGGACTATGTTATATGTAAGGAGTTGATTACATAATTCCAAAATAAGATCATTCATTCATGCATGAAGAAAGGATTAGGAGGGAGATAATCCTAAATGATATGATCCATTGAGGATTATGAAGTATCTTTCCATGTTCCATTGAAAGTAGCAACAATGATAAGAAACACATGTTTAGCTTGACTCTAGAAGAAGTCTTCTTCAAAAAGAATCCTTAAAGTATCCTTGGTTGTCCATAGACATCAATGATTCTATGACTAAAGGAATAATTTTTAATCTTCAGGCAATATAGAATAACCCATGGAAGAAAGATCTAAAGAGAGACACGAGTAAGAACATGAAGATTCCAAGAAAGAAAGAAAATAAACAACCAATTATTATACTGAGAATCACAAGATTACGAGCTTGGTTTGAAACCACTAAGAAGAAATCAAAAATAATAAATGGAAGTTATGGTAAAGAACAATGTATGTAAGAAAATGTGAAAAAGACTGATGAATGGAAGCATTACAAGATTCAGAGTTTCTTCAAGGAGGGAGAAGACTATGACAACAACTTGTTCCAGTAAACCAGATATACCTCCTGTTGTATCCATGGATTGTAATTTACATATAAAATAATGTTCTTCCCAATAAATCAAGTGAGAAATAAGATTATACCATAAAGAGACCCATGTATGCATATATAAGAAGACATTGTATGGATTCAAACAACTTGATGCAGAGTATCTCATATACAAAAAAAGTGTGGTGAAAACTTTCTATGACAGAGATAGTGTATCAGAATAGTTACTCTGAAGTCTAGGATGATGGATTGCTAATATATCTAAAAATCTCATGATGACAGAAGAAGTGCTAATTGGATATGTTTCAGTTTTAGCCTTTGCATGATGTCATGAGCTAGTAGGAAATATAACTGTTAAATTCGACGATGATATATTGTAATAATGAGAGCTATATGAAGCCTTACAATAAAAATGGTGTTCCATGAGAGACCAAAGTACATTGAGATCAAGAATTATATTCTCCGTGATGAAGTATAGAAAAGACAAGTGGTTCTCCAATATATCTCCAAAGATGAGCAGGTAGAAGATATTTTGGTAAAGCCTCTATCCAAGATGAAAGGTTTTCCTACTCAAGAAACAAGTTGGGGCTCATGGAGACAAATTCCGTATTGAAAAAGGAAGAGATTACTACCAAGTTGGGAGGGAGAACTAATATGTTATTGATTTACGGAAAATCATTTTTCAGTTTGAAAAATGATCCAGGATGAGTAGTTCCTTTCTAGTTCAGAAAGTTGTTTGAGATTTCTGATAGATAGGAATTTTCCAGTTCAGAAAATGGTCCAGATTAAATAGTCATTTTCGTAATGAAAATTGTTTGATAGATCGTTGATCTACTATAGACAACAATTCCCTTTGTGGCCAGTGTGGGGGAATGGTCTAGGAAAATAATTCTTCTTGCCAGTCACTCTAAGTAGTGGTCAAGTAGAATGGTCCACCTCGTCGGGAATTCATTCTTTCGAAGTTCACATTTGTGAGCAGTTTCGAAGAATTGTTCATTTTGGAGTATGGTGCAGGATAGTCATTTCCATTGGTAAATGGTTTGGATAGTCATTCCCTAGGGAAGACTCATTCTATCCAGGTTTCACTATGATTAGTGCTGGAGGAATGTACCAGTTAGGTGAATAACCCAGATTCAACAATTAGGTACAAGCATTCCCTAAGGTAGACTCATTCTCTCCAAGTTGCACTATAATTAGTGCCGGAGGAATGGCCCAGTTAGGTGAATGGCCCAGGCTAAAAAACTAGGGACAATTATTCTCCTCTTTTTGAGAATAATATTCTAGATATCCCACGGTTGATGTTTTACCTCATTAGGACAGATGCTCTTCTAGATCTCATAGATGTGAGTGGAAGAATGGCCTATATGACTCATTTTGTATCATGATATTGTTATGCATGTTGATATCATATGATATGATTACTGTGGAGACTGTATGTCTCTAGACAATAGTTGTATGCCACTGTGGTGGATGTGTTCCACTGGTTGTGAGTATCTTTCACTGGTTGAATAGTCGTGTGCTACTTGGTGTGGTTGTGTACCACTAGATAGTAGTTGTTTACTACTATGGATAGACACAATTGTGTTATATTGAATGTCATTGTTCTGATTGCAATGAAGACTATTAATAGTGCTGGAAATGATTACCAACTAGATGGATAGTTAGTGTGTTGGTGGACAGATATTCTCCTGGAAGAAAATGGTCGAGGACAATTATTATTCTAGGGCATATGTCCCAATTAGAATAATAGTCCTTATATCCCATAGTGTGGCTTACAACATTTTTTGGAACAATTATTCTTCTAGGACATATGTCTGGATTAGAAGAATAGTTCTTGTATCACTCTACGGAGTGAGCGACTTATTCAACATAATGGTTGATTACTCATATGGAGTATGGTTTCGAGAGATGATTTAGTTGAGGGTATCAAATTATATTGATAGTGATGATGGTTCTTGTGATGTAATCATGAGATAGCCTGTGTGGATATGATAATGCTACTGGTCGAATGGTATGCTTGTTCTCAAGACCATTGCTTTCAATACCTCCTTGGATAGGAGGAAGTGTTGATATTATGGTAGTTGTGGGAGTTATTAAACCTCCATGTGTAACCCTGACAAGAATAGAATATTCTAAGAAGCAAGAAGAAACCCTAAAGCATTTTACATAACCCTAGAAGACAAATCAGCTAAAGAAAATAATTAATATTGAGTTTTTAGCCTCAAGAAAGAGAAATCGACCTAGACATATAAGAAGAGAAGTATAAATACATGATGCTATAGCTCATCTGTACTCACACAACTTGAAACTACATAAATTTAGTAAGTACACAAGTTTGGAGAGTAGTCGCAGCTGCAGCTACTGCAACTAGTATTTCTGGTTTTAGGTTTCGACTTTCTCTTGGTTATGGTTTGGAATTTAATCTTGGTACAGTAGATATGGAGAGTGGTATTCTACCTTGATTGGGTTTTGGATTTAAGGTTTGCTTCCATAATTATTCTCTCTGTCAATGTTAAGGTGGTTAGGGGTGTCTTCGGATTATGGTTGGGTGAAAATATTTATATATTGTCTATGGTTAAACAAGCAAACCTATTATTTCTAACAATTTGATTAGTGGCTCAAACATAGTTACCAACTTAATAAGAACTGTGACCTCAAAACAGGAACTCTGGCCTGAAAAACCCATATTTTTGCATAAAAAACATCAAAATCAACCCCCAAAGCAAAAAGTGGTGCTACCGGTAGCACCAATTTTTAAAATGGGGTCAAAAGTACAACATTTTTCAAACATATCCTTCAAAACTTAGAGAGTTTCTCAGAAAAACCTTAAAATCAGCACCTAAAAACAACTACGATGTTTTTTTTTTTTTTTTTTTTCTTTTCAAAACGTAAAATTTTGAGATCATTTGAAATCGCACTTTTATCACTTGGTACCATTAAAACCAAAACCTTAAAATCAACCATCAAATTGAAAATTACTGCTATCGATAACACCCATTGTAAAATTGGGGTATGAAAATGACACATTTTTATAATGTGGTAGAAGAACTCATCATTACTGTAAACAAAATCATAAAATCAAGCCTTAAATGATTACATTTTAAAAGTTATTATCACGCAAAACACAAGTTAATACATAATTCCATGAAAATATCACAATATACTTTAAAAATTCCATGTCACTTTTTAATAATTTTTTACTTTTAACAATAAAAATGTAAATACAAGTTACATTGAATGAAACATAAATAATTTCTTAAAAGTATTGTTATATTGACCATATTCAAAACATATGAGCGAATAAATTTTATTATATTATCCATAATAAAAAAACATATCATTCATAAAACATAACAAAAGATTCATAACTTCATGTAGGATCATATGTAAGTTCAATTCTCTTTTTTAGTTACCGTACAAACATCATATGGATCAAAAATTTGTAAAATGTTCCATACACTTATTCAGATTGACTCATGGTTTCTGAAATACCTTCAAAGTCTACATTGTCTTCAAATGAATGTTTTGATGAAGATGTATATGATCCACACTCTTATCTATTGTCGATGAATGCACCATCTAAGTCTACATGCATTCCCAACATTTCCTTGAACATTTTCCTAATTATCACTCTACGTCTTGATCTGTTCCATCCCCGTTACCACGTCCTTCCTCTATCGTATCTTCGGGTAACCGTAGCTTGTTTTTTTTTACCTAGAGACAACATTTAGTATAATATATTTAACCAACCTTCTTAGATTCACTAATGATCGATATTTTGTAGTTTGAATAATAGATATTTTTATGCTAATCCTAGAACAACGATTTTATCGCTTATGGTATGACAACATTTTACTTGATAATTCTAATTCGTCTAAGGGGAAACCACTTGATTGTTTAATTTTAGATTTTGTAAAGGAAATCGACTTACTTTTAATGATAGTCTTTACCCCCACCTTCCTACGATGTACTTGAATGAAGTATCAGTTCATTTTCACTTACCTTTGATATGTGGTTATGTGAGTATTCCATTGTTCCAATCACGTTGAAGGGTTTAGATTCAGTATTTCAGTTTTATTAGTGAGCCCACACGATAAGAGAATTCACAATTACCTATATTGAGAGGACCCACGATGTCGTGAGGGCAGACCACGACAGTCGCTCACGATGATTTTAAGGGGCACATAATAAGGCAGGGGATTTATTCCTTAGAATCCCTTAGTCTTGTACAATATCACTTGGTGGATTATTGACTCCAGGGGTTTTTTATGTCTACCAAGTTAGTCAAGAGGAAAGTGGCACCCTTGGAGCATGTGGTGTGTCCTGAAGAGCATGTCGTGCAAGAAAAGTGGAAAGAGGCGAGTGGCACACTTGGAGCACGTAGTGCGTCCTGAAGGGCACATCGTGTTGTTTATTAATAAATAAATAAATCTAGATGGGCTTAGGATGAATAACGCGATAAGAAAAAGTTAAAACAATTTCCCTAATAAAATGTCTCCCAACCTCAAAAATTAAAATCTAGGTCTAGTTGAAACTTGCGGCAAAAGAAAAACTAAGTTTGTAAAAGAAAAAAAAAATGATAATCATCATTAATTATGTGTCAATAAGGGGGTGAGTAATTCTTTTAATTTAAAAAAAAAACTTTTGGGGGATTAAATTTTAGAAAAAGGGGGAAATAATTGTTTTGTCAATTATACTAATTAAAATTTATCAATTAAAAAGGGAAAAAGTTAATTTTCTACACCTGCCAAATAGAGTTTTAAATAAAAAGGGAAAGAGGGAAATCTAAAATAAATAGGAAACTAGGAAAAAGTGGGTAACCCAAAAAGAAAGGGGAAAACCAAGGGAAAAAAGCATAAAGTCTAACATAGTAAGGTATCTAGCATTTAAGAACTTTCTAAATTAAACACAACTAGTAAATTAATAAGTGGGGAAAGTCATTAAAATTTCTAAGGAATATGGAGACACCTAAGAGCGATTCTAGGAATGATTTAAGGTGGGTGAGGGAATTAGGGGTAATTAATTAATTAATGAAATTAATTTATGGAGGAATGAAGAGGATGGGTGACACATATACGGGGAGGATTGTTTTGAATTAAAATATTAAACATTAAATTTAATGGGATTTGGGGAAAGTAAGGGACTTCAAAACTCTATATTACGGAGGGAAGAGAAGGATAAAGGGGTGCTTCTTTCATGAGTAACATTATGCTGCATAATTTCAGACTTGACTCACATAGCTTGTGCGAGTTGGGATACCCATTTCGGTGAGGAGTGGTAGCTCGGCCTTGCGAGGCGAGCTGGGAGCTAGATGATTCTCTGGTTAGTGTGCATGGCCCCTTTGTGGCTTAAGGGGATAAGGGGGAAGAATAGTACCCCTAGAATTGGCTGGGAGGTACCGGTGAAGTCTCATCGGTCAGGAAGGGAGAGTTGCAAGAAAGTGTGTAAAGGGATCCCATATTTGTTGAAGAAAGTGTAAAGAGATCCAATCTTTGTTGAAGTTTGTAAAGAGATACAGTCTTTGAAGTATAACATTGTTATCACTAACTTGCCCTGCATTCTCAAGAAGTTAATATTTCACAATTTTAAACCTTTATAAAACATAAGAAAAAAATTGAACTAGGGAAAGTAATCAAGTGCATAGTTCATCATTAACACTAAACCAAACTCCATATGCAAAATCACTATGTCATTATTGTAATGTTATTTGGTCAAAAATGTCTAAGATCACTCTTATGAGAAAGAAAAAATATATGTTAATTGAAAAAATATATGTGAATTAATAAATTTGTGCATTAGAAATAAATTGATCCCAATTCTAAACATGTAGTATTTTTCATACTCGTACTGGAAGGCCTACATCATCCAAGTACACATACCTAAAGTCATAATTCTCTATCTATGTTGCATCATAGCCATATTCAAAAAATGCACAGGATAAAAAAAAAACATTATGATGAAATTTGAAATCAAAACAAACAAACAGAAAAACTGAGAGCCTCTAACAGAGGGTCCTGAAAAAGCGTGCATAAAGTGACAGTCGAGAATTTGATAAAAACAAAGAAAATCTAGTGGATGGTGTCGATAAAGAATGGATAAAGTGAACCAAGAAGAGAGCCCCTAACCCAAGGAAAAACATGGATAAAGTGATCGTTGAGAATTTGAAAAAAAGCAGAGAGCCCCATGCCGAAAAAGCATGGATAAAGAGAACCAAGAAGAGAGCCTATAACATAGGGTGTTGAAAAAGCGTGGATAAAGTGAGCATTGAGAATTAAAAAAAAAATAGAGAAATGTAATGGACAGTGCCAGAAAAGCATGGATAAAGTGAACCATTGAGAATTTGAAAAAAGGAGAGAGCCTCTATTGTACGGTGCCATAAAAGCATGGATAAAGTGAACCATTAAAAATTTTCTCATAACACTCGAGAGAAATTTTGTCTCATACGTAACGGATAGATGCTTCAGAGAGGGAGGCAAAAGTGGGAAACAATCTATTTATTGAAGGGAGGTTGGATAAGAGATATATATCTCAAATCTTCTTGTGTTTAAACAATTTCCTCCTCCTCTATCTATGCTCAGTTTTGTGTGGTTTGAATCTAGGCTGAGGTGTGTGGTTTGAATCTAGGTCAAGTTTTAGTATGACCCTATGTGTTCTCTAAGATTGAGTAGAGTCTGAGTGTGAGGATGTGTGATCGACTCTGAATCAATGATGTTGTGTGTAATAGAAGAGTGGAGGCAATTGGATCATCCATGGGAGAAAACAACTTCAAGGGAAGGGTGGCTAACTTAATCACGGGTCGTTCAATGGTATATTTTATTATTATTATTTCCTCTGCGCTATATTCTTCTTAGAAGTCTTAGATTTTTTGTAAATTCATTCAACAATATTAATTGTTCCTTCTTATCTGAAATATCATTGCAGATATAACGTTCCTTTCTTTTTGTTTATTTGATTGCAAATATTTCACGTTCAACTTGTTCTGTACGATATGTCATTGGTTGGAAAATCTCAATGGAGTATTGAATCCCTTCCAAACCCTTTGACAAATGGATTAGAGAAAAAGGTATGTACGACTCTATCTTATGTTTCCTTCTGTCAATAATTTAGCTTTGATGCCATTACTCTACTTATATACCATGTTGAATAAATTTAATCTTTAATTAGCAATGGTTTAACCCCGTTATGTTTCCTTCTCTCAATAGTTTATCCTTGATGCCATTTCTCTACTTATCTACCACGTTGAATAAATTTAATCTTTTGCTAGCAGTGGTTTAACCCCATCTGTTCGAACTAGCACTCTTGTTGTGGCTTGCACTATATGTTAACAATTACCTAGCTCGAGAGGACCCACGATGCCGTGAGGGCAGACCACGATAGTCGCTCACGATGATTTTAAGGGGTGCACAATAAGGTAGGGGATTTATTTCTTAGAATCCCTTAGTCTTGTACAAGATCACCTGGCGGAGTATTGACTCCAGGGGTTTTTGATGTCTACCAAGTTAGTCAAGAGGCAAGTGGCACCCTTTTTATGTAAATTTGAATGCAAATATTCCAGGTTCAACTTATTCTATACAATATGTCATTGTTTGGAAAATCTCAATTGATCCAGAGGATCAAATTTTGCTCAAAATTCAAATTGCTTGGAATCGCTTCAAATCAAACGGGAGCGTAGGCCTCATCGTTACGAACCCAACACAACTCATTTGGGTTCAAACGGACATCGGGAGCGAGAGATATCACGTTCTGTTCAAAATGACAAACAGGCAAAAAAAAGGGATGTTGACTGTACAGTCCGTACAGTCCGTACGGATCCTGACGTGGCAGGCCGTACGACACATGGGAAGATGTACGACACATGGCAGATAGTTATGTGGACAAATGGCATGTGACATGGTTTGTTTTCAATGAACAAGATGGTTACACGTGGCCCAATATATGGCTTCCACATGTCACATGTATATTGGTTTAAAATCTTTGCATTTGGTAGGACTAAACCCCGCGACCTTCGGGCAGGGGAAGAGACTTGGGAAGTGTCGCCAACCGGTGTGCCACCATTTAAACCTTATTATATATATGGCATGTTATATATTTAACATTGCATTAATGTATGGTTGGCACAGGACTGAGTTGGGGCTTAGCCCCAGCCCTGAGTCGTATATACAATACATATGACCATTGTTATATCGTTGGCGTGCGCACACGGTCACATTTTGAATTGGTTTCAACAATTATGAAAATGACCCACCACTTGTCCATTAACCATTTTCTTTCGGAAATGAGGCCTATTTTTTCACTTGTGCGCGGTCATGTGGGTCACATGACCATAGCCTTGGCGGTTAGGGGCTAGGTACGCCCGTAACCGTCCTACAGTTTGCACGGTTTGGGAGGTTGCATTCGGTGTTGAGTTTTAATGATTAAATATGTGTGTGGGATAGGTTGAGCCAACAAGGATGCAATTTGTAGATGCAGAGATGGCAAGTTTGAAGGGGGACTTCCAGGAAGCCTATCTTCTTCAATTTTTGGCCAAATGAGGTGCCAAAAAAGCCCAGCTAGGGGGTTTTGGACATTTTGGAGCCATTGAAGCCATCTATTTGACATTTTGAGAATTGTAAAGCACATTTTTGAGCACTTTGATAAAATAATACAAATGATCCATTGGAAGTTGGACCAGGAGTTGTAGCCCAAGAGAGGTGTGAACTCCTTTATCATTTGTTGTGTTATGTGTTTTCTGTTCGCTGTTATTGTTGTTGTTTATATGCATATTTAATGAGTAATTGCTATAAAAATTGTGTTTCAAATTGATCCATTTTCATTTTAACACATAAAATTGAACTTGCAAATATTTTCAAGAATACAAGTCTTCTTCATTTTTAGATCAATTTGGTATCAGAGCATAGGTTTTTGAAGACTTGATTATTTGCAAGTGTTTTGTTTTCTGATGCTCACAAGGTTGAAACTCATAAGAGGAGAAGGTCAAATTGTAGAGCCAAGTTCTCATCCTTCAAGGAGGAAGATTATATCATCACCATAAGTTTCGAGGAATTCACCAAGTATGGCTCATGAAGAGAGTCATGAACATATTCCTGCAGAAGATGAAGATCTCAGAAAGGTTATCATGGAAATGAGAGAGATGATGAAAATCTTGATGGAAAGGAATACATGATTGCAAGGTGAAGGCTCCAACCCTTAAAAGAACAAGGGAGACAGTGGTGATAAAACTCCAAATGGAAATGGAGGGAATGGTGCCTCCCCACCACTCTCACCTCCATCTTCTTCTTCTTATACCAATTCAAGACCTCTTATGAATTCTCCAAAAGGAAATGGTAAAACTCCTTCACAAATTCCTTTGTTAAAGCTTGATATTAAATTCGAATTGCCAATGTACAATGGAGAAATAAATGTCGAGAAATCAGATAATTGGATTCGTTAGATTGAGGTGTATTGTAGGATATAAAAAATTCAAGATGATGAAACTAATATTCAACTTGCTTCTTTAAGATTGGATAGTGCAACACTCATTTGGTGGGAATCCAAGACTCAGGAGGACATGAAGAAACATGGTAAAATTTTAACCTCTTGGAATGATTTTATTGTTGCAATTAAAAGACAATTTTACCCATTGGCATATATGCAAAAGGCTACTATGGATTGGAAATTTTTTAGACAAGATAAAGGACAAAATGTGCAAAGCTTTACTCAAGAATTTAGGAGAAGAGATTTGGTTTTGGGAGTAGATTTGTCTTCTCAAGAAACATTACTCAAATACATTGGAGATTTACATAGTTATTTGAGACATATAATACTCATGTTTAATCCTTCAAATCTAGATGAAGTTTGTGTTCAGGCCACTCATTTGGAAGCAAGAGGAAGGAATGAAACTCATGAGGGTGACAAGGAGCCTTTCAGCCATGAAGACAAAGGAAAGAGGAAGTTCAAGGGCAATGGAAAAAATAATGTTGTTGTTAAGAAAGAGGGAGAAAAATTCACATGCAAACATTGTTCAAAATATGGCCATGATGAAGACCATTGTTGGAAACTTCATCCTGAAAAAAGACCCAAAAAGTTTGGCAACAAAGGGAATTCAAAGACTACTGCAACCATACAACATGATTTAGGTTCTGATTCGGGTGATGAAACAAAGATCACAACCATGGGTTATCGAGGTAATGGTTCTATTGCAAGTACTATTTCTTCAAGTAACAATAATCTCAATGTAACTCGACCAGAAAAAGAAAGAATTGAACTTTTTCACATAAGGGTTGTTTCAAAGCATACTAAAATAGATACTCTATTTGATACTGGATCTCAAGCAAACCTTATCTCTGAAGACA
The DNA here is from genome assembly GCA_010110895.2 of Picea sitchensis. Lineage (NCBI taxonomy): Eukaryota > Viridiplantae > Streptophyta > Pinopsida > Pinales > Pinaceae > Picea > Picea sitchensis. The sequence continues at coordinate 501,476 of SNQJ01S0002081.1, forward strand.
CTGTTAAGAAATTAAAATTGGAAACAATTCCACATCCTAAGCCATACCCTCTTGGTTGGATATGTGATAATGCTAAATTATAGGTGACAAGAAGGTGTACACTTAGGTTTGCTATCGCTGCAAATTTTGTTGATGAGGTAGAGCTTGATGTTATTCCTTTGGATATCTGTGGAAGACCATATTTATACGATAGGAAAGCTATTTTTTATCATCATGAGAATAAGTATCACTTGTTTAAGAATGGAGTTGAGTACATTGTTAGAGCCCATACAAAGAAAATGAATTTATCACTTGTAAACGCAGGACAAATGAAGAGATTCGTCAATGCTAGAAAGAATTGTGTTCTCTTAATGATTAAACCCAAAGCTGATATTGAAAACGAAGTGTTTTAAGGTTCTGATGGAAAGTTAAAATGTGATCTATATGAGGTTGTTAATCAATATGATGAAATGTTTAAAGAACCAAAGGGATTACCTCCAAAAAGGGGTATCCAACATGAAATTCAATTGCAACAAGATTGTCCTCTTCCAAACATTGGTATGTATAAAATGTTGGTCATGGAGAATGTTGAAACTAAAAAACAAATCCAAGAGCTGCTCGACAAAGGGGTCATTGTACCAAGATCATCGCCATGTGGATCCCCAATTGTGTTAGTGCCAAAGAAAGATGGTACATGGCATATGTGTGTTGATTTCAAGTCTTTGAACAAGATTACAGTAAAGAATCGTTATCCTCTTCATATAATCGATGATTTTCTTGATCAATTGAAAGATGCTAAATATTTTACTAAATTAGATTTGAGAAGCGAATATCATCAGATCAAGATTGTCGAGGGAGACACATGGAAGACAACTTTCAAAATAAAGCAAGGTTTGTTTGAGTGGATGGTAATGCCTTTTGGACTTTGCAATGCACCTGCTACTTTCATGAGAGTTATGAATGATGTCTTAATGCCTTTTCTTGATGATTGTTTTATTGTCTACTTGGATGAAATTTTGATCTTTAACAAATCTTATGAAGAGCATGTTAAACATGTGAAACAAGTTTTGGATGTTTTGAGAAAGAAAAAGTTGTTTTTGAAGATGTCCAAATGTGAGTTTGGAAAGACTTCACTTATTTACTTGGGGCATATTGTTGGTGGAGGCGAATAAAAAATTGATCCCTCCAAGGTCAAAGTCATATTGGAATGGCCCAAGCCCAACAATGTAACATAGGTAAGAAGTTTTTTGGGAGTAACCCAATTTTGGAGAAAGTTTATTGCTAACTTTTCTTCCATTGCAGCTCCATTACATGCTGTGACAAGTGTTAAGCAAGTTTTTCAATGGGGAGGCAAGAAACAGAAGGATTTTGATACTTTGAAAGGGAATATTAGTTCAGCGCCAGTTCTTGCACTTCCAAATTAAGACAACCTTTTGAAATCCAAACAGATGCAAACAATTATGCAATGGGAGCAGTTTTGCTACAACATGGTAAGCCCATTTGTTTTCATTCTGAAACTTTTAATGGTGTTGTGATTAACTATCCTAATTATGATAAGGAGTTGTATGCATTGGTACAAAGTGTGAAAAAAAGGAAACATTATTTTTTGGGGAAAGAAACTATTGTCCACACCGATCATCAACCACTGCAATACTTACAATCACAAACAATGCTACAACAAGCTAGGCACTTCAGATGGATGGGTTTTTTACAACAATTCCACTTGATCATCAGGTATATGAAAGTCATTTTTAACAAAGTTGTTGATATGCTTTCAAGGCCTATTATTAGTGCTTCAGTTATTCTTAATCATAATCTTATCATGCATGAGAGTTATGTTGAGCAATATGCTTTAGATACTGATTTTAAAGAAGTATATGAGACTTTGTGTCATTCTAACCGTGTTGAGGAATTGGATTACCATGTGCATGATAATATTTTGTATCATCTTGGCAAGCTGTGTATTCCACAGGGTGAAAGGATCAACATAATAAGAGAAGCCCATTCTTCTCTTATTGCTGGTCATTTTGGTGTAGGCAAGACAGTGGCTAATTTTCAAAGGTACTGTTGTTGGCCTAAAATGAATGAAAGTGTTTCGAGATATGTTCAAGGATGTTCGTTATGTGCCATAAGTAAACCTAGCAATCAAAAGTTGTGTTTGTATACTCCACTTCCAGTTCCTTCTCGTCCTTGGGAAAGTATTTCTATGGACTTTGTAGGGGGTCTACCTATGTCTAAACGAAATCATGATTATCTTTATGTTGTGGTTGATGAGTTTAGGAAAATGTGTATTTTGATACCTTGTAAGAAGCAGGTTATAGCTGAGAAAATGGCACAAATGTTTTTTCAAAATTTTTGGGTACATTTTGGATTGCCTAAATCCATTATTTCTGATCGAGTTTATGGGCACTCATGGACACCAAACTGAAAAAAAGCACAGCTTTTCATCCACAAATCAATGGTTATACAGAAGTGGTAAATAGAATAGTGGTGCATATTTTTCGTGGTTATTGCAACAAACATCCTAAACTTTGGGATGAGCATTTACACTACTTTCAACATGCTTATATCGAGCTAAGCACTCTTCAACTCAAATGTCGCCATTTGAAGCATGTTTTGGCTATTTGCCCAAATCTCCTTTAGATTTTATCTTCGGGAAGGATATTTCTATTGATGGTCAATATGACATTGATAGGGAAGAAAAGTTCATTGAACAAATTCATTTGATACATCAGATGGTGCAAGAGAAGTTGGAAAAGAGTCAAGCCAAGTACAAGACGAGACATGACAAGCATTGTGTTGATCAGAGTTTCCAAGTTGGAGATGAAGTTTGGTTTTACATCAGTAAGGAGAGGCTTAAAGGAGAAGGTAAAAAATTGAAACCAATTCAATATGGTCCTTTCAAGATTATTGACAAGATTGGTAACAATGCCTTCTACTTAGATTTACCTCCTTATATGCAAATGTATGCAGTTGTTAATGTTGCGAAATTGAAATTGTATGAGCCTCCTTTGATTGATGATCAAGGAGATCATGTTCATATTTCTTCTATAGATGATTTTTCCCCAGAATATCTTACAGAACTGGATGAAGACACAATCCTTGACAGGAGAATGCGAACTTCAAAATGAGGAAATGTGGAGTATCTTCGAGTTGGTCTTAAAGGTACAAATCCAAGAAAAACCAAGTGGATTGAGGTTGGAAAGGTGAGGGAACTATACCCTCATCTTAAAATAGATTGAAAATAGTCTTTTGGAGGTCCAAAAGCTTTCCAATGGGGAGGTGTGATCTAGGGGATCAAATTTTTCTCAAAATTCAAAGTGCTAAGAATCACTTCAAATCAAACTGGAGCGTAGGCCTCATCGTTACGAACCCAATGCAACTCATTTGGGTTCAAACAGACGTCGAGAGTGAGAGATATCACATTCTGTTCAAAATGACAAATAGGAAAAAAAAAGGGATGCTGACTGTACAATCCACACAGTCCGTACGAATGTTGATGTGGTAGGTCGTACGACATGTGGCAAGACATACGACATGTGGCAGACAGTTATGTGGACAGTTGGCGTTTGACATAGTTTTTTTGCAGCGAACAGGATGGTGGCACGTGGCCCAATCAATGGCTGCCACATGTCACATGTATATTGGTTTAAAATCTTTGCATTTGGCAAGACTCAACCCCGCGACCTCCGGGCAGGGGAAGAGACTTGGGAAGGTCCGCCAACCAGCATGCCACCGTTTAAAACTTATTATATATATGGCATGTTATATATTTAACATTGCATTAATGTATGGTTGGTGCAGGACCGGGTTGGGGCTTAGCCCCAGCTCCCGGTTGTATATACAATACATATGACCATTGTTATATCGTTGGTGCGTGCGTACGATCATGTTTGGAATTGGTTTCAATGGTTATGCAAACGACCTGCCACTTGTCCATTAACCATTGTCTTTTGGAAACGAGGCCTATTTTTTCACTTGCGCGCAGTCATATGGGTCACACGACCATAGAATTGGCGGTTAGGGGCTAGGTGCGCCCATAACCATCCTACAGTTTGCACGGTTTGTGCGGTTGTCTCCGGTGCTGAGTTTTAACACTTAAATATGCATGTGGGGTAGGTTGAGCCAATAAGGGTGCAATTTGTAGATGTAGAGACAACAAGTTTGAAAGGGTACTTCGAGGAAGCCTATCTTCTTGAATTTTTGGCCAAACAAGGTGCTGAAAAAGCCTAGCTAGGGGTTTTTGGACGTTTTTTAGCCATTCAAGCCATCTGTTTGGCATTTTGAGCATTGTAAAGAATATTTTTGAGCACTTTGAGAAAATAATACAAATGATCCATTGGAAGCTGGACTAGGAGATGTAGCCCAAGAGAGGGGTGAACTCCTTCATCATTTGCTGTGTTATGTGTTTTCTATTCACTATTATTTCTTCTATTTATATGCATATTTAATGAGTAATTGCTATAAAAGTTGTGTTGCAAATTGATCCGTTTTCATTTTAACACATAAAATTAAAATTGCAAATATTTTCAAGAGTACAAGTCTTCTTCATTTTTAGATCATCAATGGAGTATTCAAGCCCTTCCAAAGCCTTTGAAAAATGAATTAGAGCAACAGGTATGTACAACTCTAGCTTATCTTTCCTTCTCTCAATAGTTTAGCCTTGATGCCATTTCTCTACTTATCTAGCATGTTGAATAAATTTAATCTTTCATTAGCAATGGTTTAACCCCTTTATGTTTCCTTGTCTCAATATTTTAGCCTTGATGCCATTGTTCTACTTATCTAGCATGTTGAATAAATTTAATCTTTATCTAGCAATGGTTTAACCCCATTTGTTCAAACTAGCACTCATGCCATGGCTTTAACTATAGGTTAACTATTACATAGTTCAAGAGGACCCATGATGCCATGAGGGAAGACTACGACACTTGCTCACGATGATTCTAAGGGGTGTGCAATAAGGCATGAGATTTATTCCTTAGAATCCCTTAGTCTCCCACAATATCACCTCGTGAAGTATTGATTCTAGGGTTTGTTTATGTCTATCAAGTTAGTCAAGAGGCGAGTGGCACCCTTGGAGCACGTGGTGCATCCCGAAGAGCATGTTGCGCAAGAAAAATGGAAAGAGGTGAGTGGCACCCTTGGAGCACATAGTGCATCCTCAAGGACACATCGCATTGTTGATTATTAAATTAAGAAACCTAGAAGGGCTTAGGATGAATAACGTGATAAAAAAAATAAACAATTTCCCTAATAAAATGTTGCCCAACCTCAAAAATTAAAATCTAGGTCTACGTGAAACTTGCGGTAAAAGAAAAATTAAGTTTGTAAAAAAAAAAAAATGATTATCATCATTAATTATGTGTTGAGAAGGGGGTGAGTAATTCTTTTAATTTAAAAAAAAATAACTTTTTGGGGATTAAATTTAAAAAAAGGGGGAAATAATTGTTTTGTCAATTATACTAACTAAAATTTATTAATTAAAAAGAGAAAAGGGAAAAAGTTAACTTTATACACCTCCAAAATTGAGTTTTAAATAAAAAGTTAAAGAGGGAAACCTAAAATAAATAGGAAACTATAAAAAAAAGGGAAACATAAAAAGAAAAGGGAAACCCAAGGAAAAAAAGTAGAAAGTCTAACTTAGTAAGGTATCTAGCATTTTTCTAAATTAAACTCAACTAGTAAATTAATAAATGGGGAAAGTCATTAAAACTTGAAATGAATATGGAGACACGTAGGAGTGATTCTAGGAATGATTTAAGATGGGTCAGAGAAATAGGGGTAATTAATTAATTAATGAAATTAATTTATGGAGGAATGAAGGGGATGGGTGACACATAGGGAGTATTTTTATGAATTAAATTATTAAACATTAAATTAGATGGGATTTGGGGAAAGTAAGGGACTTCAAAACTCTATATAATGGAGGGAAGATAAGGATGAAGGGGTGCTTCTTGTTGAAATTCTGAGGTCCTATGAGGCTGCCAACTAAGATCTGTCCTTGACCTTAGTATGGCTCTAAGTTTCAACTGTTTTGTTGTCTTCTTTTGCTGTTTTAGGACAGCAAACTGTCATGTACTTTCTGCTCAATGTTTTATAGGTTAAGTGCTCTTTTAAGGTGCCCTTGCAAGTGTTTTATTGTCATAATATTAGCACATGCAATATAACTTAAAACACATAACACTACCTCTAGATCTTGAAACTCTAAAATGTTATTCTACACTTCTACACATGCATAAATTTGACACAGGTATTTTTGGTCAACATGACCCTGGATAAAACCCCCCCGGGGAAAACCAGTTTGGGATATCTGTCTATATAATGTGATTAAAGCAAGAGATA